>JAQHUG010000017.1:9371748-9389168 GCA_028555095.1 Dicrostonyx torquatus | reverse complement strand
AGTTTCAGGCAATGTAGAAAGCAAGACCCACTGTTCCATTATACCCACTACTGCTTATTTTGTGACTTTCAAAGGGACAACATTGATAATTACCAACATATAAAAGATGTCTCAAGATTCTTTAGGTTTCCAGAGGACTTTGAGGTATTTAGAATATTTAAAAAATTAATAATGGCTAAAGCAAATATAAATATACAAAAGAATGAATAAATAAATATATTCTATTTTCAGTAAAACTTTCATCTCAAAAAATCTAATATGGATGAACTTTTAGAATAAATGCTGTGTGATTCCTTTTATATGAGGTACCATGGATGTGTAAATTCATAGAGGCAGAAAATAGAATAAGGTCCAACTATTTTCATAGTTTTCAGTCTCCATTGGATGACATCATGAAATTCTATAAGATGGGAAAATAAATTTTGTTAAATTTCTGTAATCAAAAGATGGAATCAACCTCTGTAAAGAAAGGTGGAGTGAAAGCCAAACAGATTCTTATTAATGTTTGTAAATTTTTCTTGGAAAGACAAATGAATGTCTGTTCATTTTAGTTTAGAAATTATTAACAGATAAAATGAGTTATGAATGAATGAGTTTAACTAGGGCTACTTAGAGGGTAGTGGCTGCATGGTTATTTACAGGGAAATGGGCAGCTTAAGAGTAACTATAATACTGAAGGTAATGTCTCTTTAATCCCCTTCTACTTTCTCTCTTCTAGGAATCACTGTCTCCATGTAAATGCTCAGAGAGGGAGATAGGCATTTGTGATACATCACCTTCTCCATTACAAAACATTATTGAGCCCACATATGTTTAAGTCTTATGCAGGTGATAGCAGCAATTGGGCATTCAAGAGACTACATTGGCTGTCAAGGGCAGGAGAAAGGATGAAAAGAGTATTTTTGTTTAACATCTTTGGAGTCTTAATTTTGTAAAATAGAGAGTTCTGGAGATTGGTTGTCAAATAATATGAATACATTCAATACTATTTCTTGATATACTCAGAATCACTTAGTTGTGAATGTTTTCTTTCATGTACTTTATTTACAATTCATTTAACTAAAACATCTAATTTCCTCTTTGTAACATGAACATTACTGACATGTACATAAATGTGAAATAGACAAAAAATCTAATATATGCATTTCATTTAACTATTTTTTTTAAAAAGAATGCAATTCTGACAGACTACCCACGGATGAATCTTGACAATGCCATACTAAGTGAAGCGAGTGGTTCACAAAAGTAAAAATGCTTCCTAATTCACCTGTTTCAGTGTCCCCTAGCTGTCTGTTCCATAGACTGAGGCGTTGCAATCATTGTGTACATAGAGGAACACATAAACTCTACAGCCTTAGTCTCATGAATGTATTTTATTTATATTCATTTTTCTCAGCTCTGGAGATTGAGCCCAAGGTCCTTAGCCTGCTAGAAAGGTGGGACAACACTGAACTAACCCCGTAGCACATCTTTATGACATTCAGGGACAGTTATGTGGCATTCATCTCTAGGCATGTGGTAAGGATCAAATGATTATGGTGAATATGTACAGTTAATAACTTATCTGTGCTTCTATGAAGTTCTAGGCAGTATAGTCCTAAGATCTATAATAAAATAAACTTAATATTTATGCTTATGCATTATATTATTTTATGTATTCAAACTAGACTATGTATATAGCATATATAGAGTTTTCCAGATTTGAGAAGAGCTTTTTTTCTGACATGGGGATAGATTTGCATTGGGAAGACACTGAACACTTTTAGGACAAATATTAAAGGGCAAGTTCTCCAGATTCTTCACTGAGGATGGTTCCTGGCCTCTGCTTGAAACCATTGGAGCTTCTCTGTCAGATTATAAACTAATTGCTATTTTTAAATTTTTGTTAAAAGAGGAACAGACAAGGGAGCTCCAAGATAAACCCTTGTGAAATTTCCTGCAGGTCAAAAATTAATATAAGTATTTGTGTGGCACATCATATGCCAGCTTTCTCCTTCTGAATAGACCTCAGTCTCAGTGAGGTGATGAGTTTCTGTCAGTGTCAGCCCCTCTGAGGGGAAAAATGCTTAAAATGGGTGTTACCTGACAAAAATGTCCGGGACAAAGTAGGACATGGGATCATCCAGAGTAAGAGTGTCAGCATTAGCATCATGTCTTCAGTGCTCAGACACAAAACAGACAATAGGTATGAGTCAATTAAAATTTGTGAATTTCCCAATGCTGGGACTGAAGAATCTTTAATCAAAAAATGATCCAATTTATTCTTCAGCAATGACCTCAAAACTCTCCTAGTTCAGTCAATATTGTAAAACACATTTATCCTCAAAGGCCTAAACAGCTTCAATCTCTCATTTTCCCCAACACTTAGCTCAAGGTTATATACATACTGACATATGATTCATAATGTGAGTACCTCAGCTAGAGAGTTCTTATCCATCATTTAGCACATAAGGGAAGGAATACACCTATGGATACAAAATAGTTTTGCTAAGGTCAGAGTAACCTTTTGAAACAGTCACCAGATAAAATACAGAGTATGCCATAACTATGAATTGCAAATCAGATTTATTTTTAAGAACAGTATTCTCCAAATAATGTTTGAAATACACTTCACACTAAATACTATTCATTATTTATGTGAAATTTACATTTCACTGTGGTACTCTATTTCCACTCTATTCTACTCCAGATCTTATTGCACCAAAGGCATCTCCATGATCAGATACTACTAGCGAGATTTTATTTACCTTTCTGTGGCATTACCAAACTTACTGCCTCTGATTTTTCTTGTTGGGGTCCCTAAAAACCTGGCAATAAGCAAGGTTTTTAATAAACCTGGCAATCTTAGTCTAGAACAATATAGATACCTGTGCATTGTGATACTAATTCAATATATTGTTAAATTTGTATAAGTCTCTGATATTATAATTCTCAGTATTTACATAAATCAATTATATATTTTTGGTTTAAAAAATCCATGAAAATAAAATACTTTAAAATTGCCCTGAGAAAAGCAAAAGAAAAAAAGAGAAGTATTTGAACACTCAGCATATGCTAAGTATTTTGTAGACTTGAACAGAATTTGCTGCATGATAACATTTATGAATGTTTTTCATGTTAGAAATGAAAACTGATGTTTTATATGTTTACATTAAAAACTATGATATTAAAATATGAGTATATATGACTATATAAAACGCTTAAATTTTGTGAAAAATATTCAGTTTTATAGATAATAGTTTAGGAAAGGTAGAATATTTGTTTCACATTGCTGTTTTACATTTTTAAAATGTCTTTTGTCATAAGGGATAGGTGTCACAGGTAGGATTTATGGCTTCCCAAGAACAAGAAAGAAGACTAGAACTGTGTTATTCACTCCTTTGCAGACACTTCCCAAAGAGAGTCCAGTAACGTTGTTAGAATGGGAAAAGTCAAGTAACATTGATAGAAACCACGAAGAGAACTCTCACCAACTGTTACCTATGTTGGCATCTAAAATCAGACCTCATTTTCACACAAGAGTGAGGAATAAATTCCTGTTGTTTGAGCTTCACTGGTCAGGGAATGTCAGGTACCAGAGCATACCATTCCCTTACTCTGATACATCAGCCTAAGTATTGATGTTAAAATCGCTTAAAAGGAAGTAGGTGCAGAAATAAACATATTTTGCTGCCCCATATACTTGCTTAAAAACAAAACAACACTTATAAAGATTCCTGTCTCAGTCTCCCTTTCTATAAGGGATAACAAAGGACAGTGACTTCAGATCCTATTGCACCAAAGGCATCTCCATTATCAGATATTACTAGCTAGACTTTATCTACCTTTTTGTGGTGTTACCAAATTTGTTGCCTCTGATTTGTATTGTTGGATCTCTAAAAACTAAACGTTTTGATTTATTTTAATTCTTCTATTTGTCCAGTTATGTCAGCATCATTTGTTGAATGCACTTTCTTATTTCCATTTTATATTTTTTCTTCTTGGTGTTCATAGGTGTGTGGATTGATATCTGGTTCTTCAATTCAATTCTAATGGTTCTTCTGTCTTTTTCTATGCCAACACCAGGCTGTTTTCATTACTGTAGTTCTGTATTAGAGCTTGAAGTCAGGGATTGTGATGCCTGTTATAAAAAAGGTGGGGGTTGTGTTCCCAGCACCTGAGGGGAGCGCGGGCCCTTTTGTTCCTTCCTGCCCAGCTCCCTGGTCCCATGGTCGCAAGGCCTGCTTTTGGCCCTGGTTAGCTTATGCCCAATTTAAACCACTCGACAATTATATTAATTTAAATTCTGCCTGGCCCATTATCACTAGCTTCTTCTTGGCTAACTCTCACATCTTATTTTATCCCATTTTAATAGTCTGTAAGTCACCACGAGGTAGTGGGTTTACTGGGAAGATACAGCATGTCTTGAACCTGGCGGGGGCTCTCTCCCTGACCCTGTCTTCTTCGCAGCATACTGTTCTCTTTTCCCTGCCTATCTAAGTCCTGCCCTATCAAAAGGCCAAGGCAGCTTCTTTATTTAACCAATGAAAGCGCAGAAATACATAAGAACCCTCCTACACCAGATGCCCCCAGATATTCCTCCATTGTACAGAATTGTTTGGGCTACATGGGAGATCTTTCTATTTTCTGGTGTCTTCTTCAGTTTCTTTCTTCAAATATATAAGGTTCTAGTCATACAGAGCTTCTACTTGTTTGGTTAGAACTACTCCAATGTTGTAGGATATTTAATCAGAGTCTGAATCCCGAGAGTTTGTTATTTACTGAAAAAAAAAAGAAAACTGTTTCTAGTTGTGGTGTGGCTGAACCCTAGCACACACCTTTAATCCAAGAGCTTTCTGTTCATTGTAAACAGGATTCAATAAAGTCAACCATAGGCCAAGAGCAAGCAAAAGGAAATGAGCAAGAAAAAAAATAGATTCAGGAGGTAAGGACAGATAGAGAGATGCACAGGAAGTAGGAGGGGTACACACAGCATGAGAGGGAGTAGGAGGATGGATAGAAAGATACACAGGAAGTAGAAGGGAAGGAAGGACATTCAGTTTGAGGATTCTTTGAAATGGTAGGAGAGGGGAGAAAGTTTCTGGGATGTCATCAGAAAGGAAGGTCAGCTGGGTGTTTCACTGCCCTCTAAGCGTCTGCCTCAGCATCTGGATACAAAGTCTACTAGTAAAATCAAACAACTGAGATTTTGTTAAAAAAATAACAACAAACAAGCAGCAGACTAGAGTGACAATAAAGACCAATTGTCATCTCATCACTAAACTTAAGTGAACAAGCCAATGAGGACAGATTTTTCAGAGCAAAACTGTGTCATGCTGGTTACAAAAGAATCTACTCACAAAGTAATTTATAAAGTTTGGGAAGTAGAAATATGAACAAAGATTTGCTAGGTGACTGCAAGCACAAAAAAGCATGTGTGATTATTACTGTTCAGCATACACCCAAGTCTTTATGAGTTAAGGTGCTGGAAAGATGACTCAGTTGACTCTTTAAGCTTGAGGAAGTGAGTTCACAATGTGGGATTTCCCTCTGTATGCTGCAAATATGTTTTGTTACCATTGGCTAATAAAGATGCTGCTTTGAAACTATGTCAGTGCAAAATGGAGCAAGGAGGGAATTCCAAGCACAGATAGAGGAGAAAAAAAGGCAGAATCAGGGAAATGCCACATAGCTGTTGAAGGAGAAAGGCTTGAGCCGCCAGCCAGAACTTTACTGGTAAGCCACAGCCTAGTGGGAATACACAGATAAACAGAAATGGGTTAATTTAAGATCTAAGAGTTATCTAGAAATATGCTTAAGTTATTGCCAAACAGTATTGTAATTAATATAGTTTATGTGTTATTATTTGGGTCTGTGCAGCCGGGAAATGAACAAGCAGTCTCTGCCTACACTCCAAGATACTTTATGGTGTTTGTGGCTATTGTAAAGGCTGATATTTCTATGATTTCTTTCTCAGCCCATTTATCATCTGTATAAGAGATTTTTAAGTTAATCTTGTATCCTGCTACATTACTGAAGGTGTTTATGAACTGTGGGAGTGTCTTCATAAAATATTTGGGGTACTTATGTAAGATATCATATCATCAGCAAATAGTGGGAGTTTGACTTCTTTTCCAATTTTTATCCCCTCAGTTTCCTTTTGTTGTCTTATTGCCCTAGCTAGAACCTCAAGTACTATATTGAATAGATATGGAGACAGATAATGGACAACCTTGTCATGCTCCTGATTTCAGTGGGATTGCTTTGAGCTCTCCATTTAGTTTGATGTTGGCTGTTGTCTTGCTGTATGTTGCCTTTATGATGTTTTGATATGTTCCTTGCATACCTGCTCTCTCCCAGACATTTATCATGAAGAAGTGTGGTATTTTATTGAAGACTTTTTTTAGCATCCAATGAGATGACCATTGCCATGTAAAAAACTCAAGTACAAATGAATAAAAGACCTCAACATAAAACCACATTGAACCTCATAGAAGAGAAAGTGGGAAGTACACTTGAATGCACTGGCACAGGAGACCACTTTCTAAATATAATCCCAGTAGCACAAATAGTGAGAATAACAATAAACAAATGGGACCTCCTGAAACTCAGAAGCTTCTGTAAAGCAAAGAACAATGTCAATAAGACAAAACAGTAGCCTAAAGAATGGAAAAAGATGTTCAACAATCCCACACAGAGGACTGATCTTCAAAATATACAAAGAACTCAAGAAACTAGTTATCAAAAAAAAGAAACCAAACAATCCATTAAAAATTGGGTTACAGACCTAAACAGCGTTCTCTCAACAGAGGAATCTAAAATGACTAAAAGACACTTAAGAAAATGCTCAAAATTTTTAGCCATTAAAGAAATAAAAATCAAAACAATTCTGAGATTTCATCTTACAGCTAAAAAAAAAATCCCAAGATCCAAAAACATGGATGACAACTTATGCTGGAGAGGATGTGAGGTAAAGGAAACACTCCTGCATTGTTGGTGGGAGTTCATACTGGTACAGCCACTTTGGAAATCAGTATTGCAATTTCTCAGAAAATTAGGAAACAACTAATCTCAAGACCCAGCAATGCCACTTTTGTGTATATACCCAAAAGATGCTCAATTGTACCTCAAGGACATGTACTCAACTATGTTCACAGCAGCATTATATGTAATAGCCAGAACATGGAAACAACCCAAATGCCCCTCAACCAAAAAAACTGGATAAGGAAAATGTGGTACATTTACACAATAGACACAATGGAGTGCTAAACACTGGGGAAAAAAATGACATCTTGAAATTTGCAGGCATAGATGGATCTAGAAAGCATCATATTGAGTGAGGTAACCCAGACCCAGAAAGGTAAATATTATATCTACTCACTCATAAGTGGCTTTTAGACATAAAGAAAAGAAAAACAGCCTACAATCTAAAACCCCCAGAGAACCTAGACAACAAAAAGACCCTAAGAGAGGCATACATGGAACTAATTGACATGGGAAGTAGAAAAATAGAAGTAGAAAAATACAAGATCTCCTGAGTATTTTGGGAGCATGGGGATCATAGGAGAGGGTAGAAGAAAGGTGGAGGAAGGGATGTGAGCAGAGAAAAAGATGTAGCTCAGTAAAACCAATAAAAAAGAAAAACAGACTAGCAACTGTGTTCCTCCATGTTCTCTGCTTAGGTTGCTCCCTTCAGGCCCTCAACATGAGCTCTGACATCCTTCATAATTGAGTATAAGATGAAATAAACCCTTTTATCAAGTCCCCATCCCCCCAAAACTTTTTTTTAAAGACTGGAATACAAAGATACTTCACTGCATTGTTATACTGGAATACAAAGATAATTCTTGGGGGAAGAGACTCAGTCTCTGGATTTCTATGAATACACACACACACACACACACACACTCACACACACACACACACAAAAATATAAAATATGCTCCAGGCATGATGTAGCCATTTTCCTCTTTTGAACTCTCTGCAGTTACAAAACTCTCCAGTGCACAATACCTTCATGATTAGAGTCCATTAATGTTCTGTCGTATAAGCAATCATGAAGAAGAAATATGAAAGAACTTTGGTAGCAGTGAGGTACTGCGGAGAATGCAACTACACCTGGGAAGAAGCTTGATTTTAACCAGAGA
This sequence comes from Dicrostonyx torquatus, assembly GCA_028555095.1. Taxonomy (NCBI): domain Eukaryota; kingdom Metazoa; phylum Chordata; class Mammalia; order Rodentia; family Cricetidae; genus Dicrostonyx; species Dicrostonyx torquatus. The sequence continues at coordinate 9,381,042 of JAQHUG010000017.1, read as the reverse complement.
CAAAAAGTCAATGTACTAGAGTGAAATTCATTGTGCCCAAGAAAATGAAGAAAAACGGATTCTCTTTTATGTTATACTTCAAAAGTGTTCATTGACATATTTAGAGAATACATTGTATTTTTTCAGTTGGATACATAATAAGCGATACATAAAAGGTGATCAGACAAAGAAAAACAGTGCATTCATTATGTCCAACATTTAGCACTTGTGTTACTAACATTCAAAATTATGTTTTGGAGATGTGGAATGACCTATTGCCACTGACACACCATAATGTGCTGTCCAAAGCCCGAGCACCTCCTTCTTCTCTAACTGTACAACCACTACTCAGGATCAAGCCTCTTTCTGTCTCCTCCTTGCTTGTGTTCTTCTCAGCCTCTGCTATCTACTCTTCTAAGAATTAAGCCATTCAAAGTGATGTCGGATACTGATAATTGATCCTGCTCTCTTCAGCCAATGCCTTTTTCAGACAGCACTATGCTAGTCATTCTTGCCTTGAGGTTTCAAGCCCTGGGTGTATTTAACAATCACATCGTCTCTCACAGGTTACTTCAGGACTCTATAGGCAACACACCTTAGTAGGTTTTAGGTGGCTACCTTTGTTCTGGTGCTTTTGAGACAAAGTCTCATTATGTAGCTTGGATGATTTGAAACACAGTATGTAGATCAGACTGGACTTATTTTTAGGAAAAGTATCTCATGCTCCCTCAGACGAACAAGCATAAATAGAGACTTTCCATGAATATTCCTTTTGTCCATTTCAATCTTTAGCATATCATTAATTTGGAGCGTCAAAATCAGATGTTAATTTGTTCACACAAAAATGTGAATACAAGCCGAGCGGTGGTGGCACACACCTTTAATCCCAGCACTCGGGAGGCAGAGGCAGGCAGATCTCTGTGAGTTCGAGACCAGCCTGGTCTACAAGAGCTAGTTCCAGGACAGGCTCCAAAGCTACAGAGAAACCCTGTCTCGAAAAACCAAAAAAAAAAAAAATGTGAATATATCTAAGTACCTGGTAAGGTTTATAAAGCAATTTTTAAATGCTGTCCTCTATTATCCTCATTGATCATACATATTTGTAAAATAGTTAAGCCACATTTTCATCATATTCTATTGTTATAAAATTATATTTGGTGAATATAATTCTTCTTGAGCTTATATTTGACATGGTGATAATTTTATTACTTATAAAACTTATATTCCTTAATCACAGAATCCCAGGGCATATTACATCTTCTGTCAATTAAACAAATACAAATCTCCCCAAAATTTTCCTATTCAAATAGTTTAGAAAAAACTACCTCTATTTCATTTCAGTTCTACAATATAATTGATTTATATCTCATGAAAATGTTATGTCCAGAAAATATGCTTCCTGTGTAGCCAAACCACCATCAACTCATAACTATTGCTTTCTCCTTTTAAAACTTGACAACTGAGATGTCTGCTCCATTTTAAAAAGCATTCCTCATTGCTCACTTCTTTTTCTTATTCCTGAGCATTCTGCTTATGCACCGGGTACTAGTAGAAGCTTTTTCTATAGGGGTCACACAAAGCTTACCTCTAGGAGGCTGCAACTCTTATTTTCATTCTTATTGTGCTGATGGGTGACTGGGTAAAAGAATAAGTGAACTAACAGATTGTTGGATATCACCTTTACTCGGACTAACATTGGAGTCTGAATGTGATTCCCTTCCCTCAGAATCATGTTTTCAGGACTCCGTTGACTTAATGGAGAATATTATACCTCAAAATACTAATTCTAAGAGAGGAAGATATCAAAGGAAGAAAGGAAGGAAAACAAAAGAAAGAAAGAAAGAAAGAAAGAAAGAAAGAAAGAAAGAAAGAAAGAAAGAAAGGAAGGAAGGAAGGAAAAACGAAAGGAAAAAAACAAAGAAAGAAAGCTGTAACAATGGAAGGGTATATAACTACTTGGTTTTTAACTGAAGGCACTGGGTGACTTTAAAACCATTCCATGTATACTGTGTTTCATTTCCTTAGACACATCTCAGGAACTAGACTTGGTAATTATAGAGAGCTGTCCATTCTTGTTCTCTCAGACTGTGTGCCCAACAGTTTTCAGTCAGTCTGGGCAGTTTCTGGGAATTATCCCTGTCCCCTGCAAGTCCTACTAGGCAACAGCCTATCCTATCTCTCTCCATTTCTGTCTCTGTCTCTCTCCCTGGCACACAGACATCTCCTTCATTTGCCCTCATGTTTTAAGGACAGCACAGTTTTAGCTTTTATGTCTAATTTCAGACACATGGGCCTCGGATCAAATATCCTGCTGGCCTCTGTCCAAACAGTTTTTTTTCACCTTGGATTTCTTGATTTAATTACTTCAAACTCAGATAAAGGCAAAGCCAAATTGCATAAAAAGTGATATCTGGGCATCATTGACTGTGCTTCACATTTAAGACAATTGCAGAAAATTAGCTGCAATATGAGCTGGAGATTACATTCATTCCTAGAAGAGTTTTCCTGTCCAGGTTTTTACTAGGTGTGACTATATTTAAATGCATTCTCCTCTACTGGCCATGAATGTCAGCTGCCTAGCAAACAGGTCTGAGCAGTATGGCCTGGACTGAAGCTGTCGGAGGGTGACTTAGTAACCACCTTCACCATCTAGTGTGTGATTATGCCCAGGATGGAGACCAGCTGTTTGTGTTCTCTGACAAAGCCAGAACAAGGGAAGAAGGGCATACGTTGCAGCTGGAGGGAGTTGGAGTGATGTAACGGGGGACTCTGGGGGTAACAAGCATGGTTAAGCAGAGCGGGAGTTAGCAGAGCGGCTAATTCCTTTCCTGACAGCATGTCTGGAATGGTTTGGTTTGCTTTCTGAAAGGCAAGGGTTCACCTAGATGACTTTGACAGAACTTTTTGGTTCCAAGATTCTGCCATCATTTTTCATTGTGTGTGTGTACCAATGGTTCCCACAGTCTACTTTATGATGTAAAAGACTTACACAAGTTCTATAAATAGAAGCATTTAAAAAATTAGACAGCAAAGGAGTTCAACAATAGAGAGAGTATAAAAATTGGGAATTGGAATCAAGTTGACTGGAGTGCAGGCTTACTGATTATTTGTTTTCAAAATCCAAGAAAATTACTTAGTGTTTTTTGGTTTATTTCATAGTTTTATTATGAGAACAAGATTAGGTATTCATAAAGGTACAACTACAAGGAAACATTCTCTGTCCACCAATGAATCTTGATGGTTTTTGTATTTTTTCTTTAAACAGTGCATGGCATTTGTTTACCAATTATTTCTTGCCTTTTAACATAATTTTTAAATTATAGTTGTGGATTTTAGGGTTCTACAAGGTGAGGATGAAAGAAATAAGGAAATGATCTTTCTTTTCTAAATCTAAAATCAACTATTTCACTGTTTGCCATGTTTCATCTAACAGAAATTGTAAATTTGCCCTGACAATTAGAGATAAGTAGCACAAACACCATCCCTGCTTTCTTCTCAGATTTGGTAAACAGTTCCAACAGAAGTTGAGCAAATGCTGCTTTTGCAATGGCCCTGGATCCAGAACCAAAGCCCAACAGGAGAAGCAGGAGCCAGTGAAAAACGCAGAGTGAACGCAGAGATGCCAAAAACGATGAAGAAGGACAATTAAAGGACACTGTGACAACAGTGTAGGCATCACGTCAGCCAGCACAGTAACACAAGTGGGCAACTTGAATTCTGTGACAAGCTTGTGCCCTTCTAATTACAGACAGAAGTGTGTGGCAGGAGACGTTACCTTCATCTTTACATGAAACTCCACTGTTTGGGCCACTTAACTGCTTGGAATAAGTGTTCAGCTTGAGTCCCCTCAGCCATCCTGATGTGGATATGGGGGACTCCTGTGGATTTAAACAAGCCAGTGTCCTTTAGGTACACGACTATAAGTCACGAGAACATTATAGATTTTGGGTTAAATAAGCAGCTGCTGTATAAAGGTGATTTCAGTTTCATAAAGTTCTATAGTTAAATTAAAACATCGTGTTTAGAGACATCTTAAATTACAGCTTAATATGCTTTGTTTTGTATTATGGCTATTTTCAAGCTGCAAAGTCTTCGGCAGTTCCCTTTCCTCTTTGAATGTGCATAGGTATTTTATAATTTCAGCATTACTGATTGTGGGTCATGGAGTCTAATATAACCTTTTTACTGATTGTATTTATGGGATTATATTTTTATATGGATTTGTGTTTAATGGAATGCAAAAAAGCCCTATATAGTAGCCTTTTATCAGACTAAAATTCTCAAAAATACAAATTAGATAGAGAGAAATTAATTTTCACTCATTGCCAGTCTTCTCTTGGCTCTAAGTTTGAGTCTGTGTTTGCTGCTCCAGTGATCTAGTACTCATGTTATATTTTCTTGAAAATGAAATAATGTCACTGCAGATGTACTGCCCTGGAAAGATGGTCACTTGCTAGGAAAAAATAGTGGATGGCTTTGGGAAAATGATGCTGTTAAAGAAGCTGTGTGTAGAAAGCCTCATAAAGGGCAAGCCTTTAGTCTCTCTTTTTAAGGGTTCGATCTTTCCCCAAGGCTTTAGGTCCACTGTCCAGAGGAAAAACACAGCTCATGCCAAGAGTCCCACATGGTCACCACGATTTCGTGGAATTTGGAGCTGCATTGCTGAGTGTTGCCATTAATTAGTAAAGGCAAATTGAACGTGAGGATGAAAGACTTTGAATCCTGTGGCTAAAAAGTGCAAATTCAATTCCCACTGGATACATTTTATGTGCAAATAAACTGTGCTCAATGATATAAGAAGCTCTGTGAGAATCCACTCTGCTGCCTCCTAGATTAGTGTTTCGTCAAAGTGTAGAGACTTTGTTCTTGTTACATTTAGGGACAATGGACAAGCACAGAAAAGAGACAAGTGTATTTTATTAAATATTATTGAATTTCATTTTCAAGATAAACTATACAATGAAAACATTTAAGTCCTAGATCTTACATTGTTCCCCCAGAGCACTCAAAGCTTTACATTTGTCTTATAATCTGACTAAAATTTTGCTTAAAAACGATGCCAGTTTATTATTAAGCCTATACGATAGGAATATGCGTGCATCTACATACAGATATAATGGTATATGCTTATTTGCATATTAACAAATGAATAAAAATATACGTTTCAAATTAATGTGAGTGACAGGAAGTAAGTTATCAGGAAGTGACTGCTTTTTCTGGGTCCTTTTGAGAGTGTGTAAAGAGGAAATTGTATCGGGTGCTTGCTCCTTAGTTTTGTTCCATTGTGACAAAGAACCTAGAAATTTCAACTATCACTGTCCAGGTTGTCCATAAAACAAGGGAAGTTTATAGGATACATACCAAATAAACCACTGTAGGGTCATATTTACTATCCCTGGAGAGTATTTGATGAGTTAAAATTGAGTAATCTTTATATTCTGTGCCTCTATAAGGTGTCTGAGAGTACAGGACCTGGGTCATATCAACATGCTCTACCTAGGACATAGCCCAAGAGAACCCAGCTGGGAGGAGATGAAATTCTACCTCCCTCACCTAATAGTAAAGGAACAACGAGCCGGGCAGTGGTGGCGCACGTCTTTAATCCCAGCACCTGGGAGGCAGAGGCACGTGGATCTCTGTGAGTTTGAGGCCAGCCTGGTCTACAACCTGGTCTACAAGAGCTAGTTCCAGGACAGGCTTCAAAGCCACAGAGAAACCCTGTCTCGAAAAACCAGAAGAAAAAAAAGAAATAATGGATGGTCAAATTACCTTAATTTTTGTTTCCTTTTCTGAAAACTATTAGTGACACAGAAATTTTCAAGGTTTAGGAGAGAATATGAACACTATGTACATAAACCAGATATGCTCAATATGTGCAATATGTTTTTAAAATAATGTTTAACTTGTAGTAAAATTACATGTCAACTAAAATATGCAGTCATTATGACTTTGATGGTTGATTTTATTGTACATACTTATTCATCTTTTCATCCAGGAGTGGATCTGTGTTTTAGTTCTTAGAAACAAAAAGTCTTTGGAGCATCATTTTTCTACCTATTATTTAGTTTAATAGAAAATATGAGGTGAAGCACTTTAAAAAGCTGACCAGAATATCACATACGCATGCTGAAAAGTCTGCCTACAGAATGACCCACACTACACCTCAACCAGGAAAGTGCCTAAAGATGAGGTGGTATTGGAACAGCAACTTAATCATGTCTGTGACACAGGAACTCCCATTCAATCCCCCACCGAAGTCCCTGCAATTGAATTAGAAAGAAAGCCAGAGTAAAAGTGAGCAGTGAAAAGGAACTTTGCAGAGTTAAATTGGTAATAGACCACGAGAGCAACAAAATTGGTAATGGACTAGCAAGTCGAAGCACGGCATTGAGCTCCACAGAAATTGTGACTGAAAGTCATTACCACCTGGGAGCTGCCCAGTCAGCTGTTAGAATGTGTTTTCAGCATTGATTCAGCTCCTGCTGGTCACGGGCCCAGCGCAGGGTCTCATCATCCAGAGTACATTTGACAGAAAACAGAGGGAAATTAAATAAGTAAATAAAAGGAAGGAAGAAAGAAAGGTGAATGCCAGATGGGCTTAACTAGAGAGTATACTTTGCCCATGAGGACTGTCTCTTAACACACTTACGAAAGCAAGAAAAAGCTGCTTGAAGTGATATAGCACAAGACACATTTATTCAGAAGGAAACAAAAGAAAACCATGCCTTTAGTAGTACTTGTTTTCACAGTTTCTGTATTATATATGCTCATGTCACAGGCAGAAATAGAAACAGAATGATGTTGATCTTAAGGATGTGACAGGAGTAGGCACATTTTAATAGCATTACAGTGCATCAAAATGGTGATAACACCTTTACACATAGACTCCCATTTAATTTTCACAGAAGTCTGTTTAGATAGATAACTTTGAATGTCTTCATCTTTCACAAGAGAGAAAAGGAGACAGAGAGAGAGAGAGAGAGAGGGAAAAAGAGGGAAAGAGAGAGTGAGAGACAGAGATACATACACACACAGAGGCAGAGGCACAGGAAAACAGAGACACACACCACACACACAGACACACACAAAAATACACAGAGAATGTTAATTGAGTTGTGTCTCTCCCATTCACGTGTTGAATATTTGTCACAATCTAAAATGTGAGTTTATTTAGAAGTAGGGTTAGTGTAGTTACACTTAGCTCATCCATTCCTGAGAAGATGATCTCTAATCAAACATAATTGAGGCCATTTTATAAATGATAGAGACAAAAACATGGAGACCAGTCCTACAAAATAACAAAACTCTCCAAAGTCTTCTTAGAGTGAAGGAATGATAGAAGGGTGCCACGGTAGTGTATTTTCCTAGAGATGTGCTTGCCTGTTAGGACAAATGAAGCACTGAATTGTCTGGTCACAAAGGCTTTGCAGAACCTGAGTGTTGAATCATTGATAAAGGGAAGGAGAACTTTATTATTTCTCCTTAAGGGCTAGTCCTATGTTGCTTCAGTGTCCAGTGAAAAATACAGCACATTCCAAGAGAGCCACATGATCCCCAGAAATTGGACTCCTCCAGTGTACTGGCTGATTTACTAGTATTTATTAAAGTTTAAGACACTTTTCTTTGGTCTTCACAGGAGCTCTATAGGCCTTCAAACTTCTTGATCCTAGAATTCAGCTTTTAGTATTTTGATACCATGTATTTTTGTTGTGTAAACAATGTCTTTTGTGATGCTTTTGTAGACTTTGAATGTTAATAAAAAGGTGTAAAAGTTTAGTGATTTAATGGAACCAATCATTAGCAGAGCTGGGATTTGAACTCTGATTTGTTTCCTTACTCAGTTTTCCATTACGTTTCTTCAAACCAGTGCGAAGTAGCAATAGAAATGCTCCCAGTGATTTGTGATCCATCATTCCGGAGGTCTGAGTCCTTCTTCCAAACAATACATATCCCATTGTTCATCTAACCGTTTATTCAGTGTGCAGGGTTTTTCCTGACTTCATCAGTAAACCATTTAAGGTTTTAATAGCCTAGAAGGTTAGCAAGGCATGGACACTCCTGAAGGCTTGATATAAAGTCCACTCTACAGAATGTCTCTCAAAAAATTACACCCTTTGGAACTAGTCAGTATGGCTATTTTCAATGAAACAAATACAGTTCTATGCCTATGTCTTTATTTTGAGGCTTCTAGCCATGTAAGTTCCTATAAGGAACTTTTTTTTTTTTAAGATTTATTTATTTGTTATGTATACAGCATTTTGCCTGCATGTACGCCTGCTCACCAGAAGAGGGCACCAGATCTCATTACAGAAGGTTGTGAGCCACCATGTGGGTGCTGGGATTGAACTCAGGACCTCTGGAAGAGCAGCCAGTGCTCTTAACCTCTGAACCATCTCTCCAGCCCCTACAAGGAACTTTTTAAAATGCAGATTCTAGACTCTGACTTAAAACCTACTGAATCAAATACCTTCAATAGTACCCAACAATGGTTCTGTCTGTAATTTTGTTTCATTTTGAAGCACAGTCTAAACTAGCCTAAATTGAACTGAACTCATAGCAATCCTCATGCCTCAGCCTCTTTCATGCTGAAATATGTCTTATAATTAGTTATATACTAGATCCTGACACACACTAATTTTTGAGAATCACTGCAGCATATATTTTTAAAATGCCAGTCAATATATAATTTACGTTTAATTCTGTGTATGTTGGATGTGTATGCATGGGTATGTGCAAGGGAGCACAGTGCCTACGGAGTCCAGAGGCCCTGAATGACTAGGAGTTGGAGTTTAGGCAGTTGGCAACCATCTGATGTGAGAGCTAAGAACAGGGCTTGTATCCTATACAAGAGCATGATGTGATCTTAAAGGCTGAGCCATTTCTCCAGCTGCAGTAGAACATAAATTTAACCATACAGTAAGGTTTAGACTTTAACTTTAGTTCCATAAATACATCTGTTTCCACTTTATTATATCTTCTTCTATAATAACATCAGATGAATCATACAGGACAATTGTGATAGAACAAACTGATATAGTAGACTAATGGCTTTCTAAACACAAATGAAAATTAAATAAACACTGTGAAACACATTCATCTTGAATAACAAAAAATCAACAAATAGAGATTCTTACTTAGAAAAACGCTAAAACAAAGTATAATTAAATTATAAAAATAAGTAAGTATAAAATAAAAACTTGATCAAAATATATTCTCCATATGAAATTGTGAGCAGAAACTAAAATAAAAGAATGTCTAAACTAGAGTGATGGCATGCCTAAAAGAGTGAAAACCATTATTAGAAACTTAACAAAC
>JAQHUG010000017.1:9360275-9370491 GCA_028555095.1 Dicrostonyx torquatus | reverse complement strand
CTTAGTTTCTTTCCCCAGTACCATGTCTGCCTTCACACCACTGTGTCCCACTATGATGAAAATGAACCAAACCTCTTATACTGTAAACCCCAAATAAACGTTTTATTTTATAAGACTCTGCGTGGTCATGGGTTCTCTTTACAGCAATTGCAACCCTGACTAAGATAATTTCCAAAGGGGATTATATGAAATACTGCTACGAGAACTCACTGGGAAGGCAGGTTCTCACAGACCCACCCTTTCCACAGCAAACCAGAAGTTGGAGGTTGGTAGGCTGTGCTTAGCAAGCATTGTCGGTAGCTCTAGAGCTAGTACCTCTGAGAAACTCTGGAGATACGTGGAAACAAAGTGTTTCTTGTGGTTAATGATCATTGTCAATAGGATTTAGAATCATCTAGGAGCCTTTTCAGCAAAGTCTCCAAGAAGAAGACCGATCCTGAATATGGATGTTATCTCATGGACTGGAGTCTTGGACCAAATTAAAAGAAGAAAATAAGCTGAGCACTAGCATTTCTTTCTGCTGCCTGCTTCATGCTTCTCCTACCACAGCTTGAGGTCCTGTTAGAACCATATCTTCTCAGTGATTAGCATATCCTAAACTATGATGCTAATACCCCCACTCATACACACTGCTTTAGTCATATATTTTCCACAGCAAGAAGATATAATACACAAAGACCAGTGTCTCACTCAACCCTCATATTGTGCTAGTTGGGAATTAATATAGGGAGCCACAGATGGATGTATAGACAGAGAGTGAGAGCCTTTGGAACACTCAGTCCTGAATGGGATGTCTTCATCTAACCCCTTCACTCAAACAGAACAGTAGGGAAGAGTATAAGAGCCCAGAGGTGGTGGATGAGTCTTCCAGAAACAGAAAGACAGATGGAGATTTGAAATCACAAACACTATATATAGAATATGCACAAGTTCAAGAGAACTAGGGCACTAGCACTGAGAGAGGGGAGGGTACAAGATGTCCCAAGAAGCTATCTGCAATTCATAGCATCTGCCAAAAGGAAAATCAGCTTTCTTCTGTGAACTGTTACTGTGTATGTCAACCATACTCCAGGGCAAGCCCTAGGCCCAGGAGTTGTTGGCCAACACAAAATAAACAAAATAAACATTTTTGTTGTTTGTTTTTGTTTTACTTTTATAGAGACTTATTTTTTGCTTGTTTCAATTTTTATTTTTGTGTTATTTGTTGATAGAACTAAAGTTGTGTGGGAAGGATGAGAAAGGTGTTTGGAGGGGGAAAACATGACAAAAATATGCTCTAGGAAAACATTAAATAAAAAAATATAAAACGAAGTCAAAAGAAGTATCCCTGAGCTTAGCAAACATCAAAGAATTTAGAAATAACTAGTCTAGGTGGGAGAGGTGAATTAGCAGAAAGAGCTCTAGCTACTGATGAAGCAGGCAAGGTTTCTTGTGTAACTGCCATCCAGACCGCATCATAGACTGTCTACAGTTGTACTTTTTTCTGAAGCAGAGAAAATGAGAGACCTCGCTGGGCAGCACAATCTTTCTCTATGTTCTTTTCATTTTTGACTACTTCAGGTTGTCAAAGAATCATTTAAATTGATATGTTTTGAGAATGTACCATTTTAGCTCACTGTCCCTTCACTCCCTCTGCTCTGAATTTATGTGTTTATCCTTTTAAAGGTGCATAATAAACGAGATACCTTATTATGTATGTTCTTTATAAATGTGTCTATTTTTCTCCAACTTAGCTGAAATGATTCATTTGTTATAAAGGTTATTTTTTATTTCTGTGTATTAAATCTATCCATAGAATATCTAGATATGATTGTTCAAATAGTGTTATATGTTATATGATTAGGAGATGGTGGTTAACATGTTTTTAAACTAATTTTAAATTTTCAAATAAATTTATATTTTTGTCTTGTCAGATTTTAGGGACTTGCCTCTTTTATCCCTCTTGGGAATAGTCATACTTTGAGCAAATTTAGTCACTAATTTAATAACCAAATCTTTGTGGCTTCTTAAACTACTCAATATAGGCCTTTACAGCCTTAAGACTTCAATATTTTTTCTCCACAAAAATTTCAATATATGATTATCTAGAATAAATGTGAAATCATACTTTCCCCCAATAAGTGCTTGCTTTTTAATATTAAGGCAGAAACTCAACATAAAATCTATTAATTCCTTTTGCTTAAACGTTTTTAGTAAATGGTTCTCTGTCCAAAATCGAGAAATATGGAATATTAATTCTAACCCCAGACTGAATCACTCACCAGTTTGGAGTCTGTGTTCTTAAATTATTTTAATCATTTTGAGCCTGCAAATAAAAACATTTGCAGTGTTTCTTAAGAATCACAAGCACTCTGAGATTTATGAAATGGGGGAACTGTGACCATTTTTCCACTCAACTGCTGCAACTCTGACAGTTATTGATGGATTAACGATATGTGTAAGTGGCGGCCCTATAAGTAGGCGGAAAGTTTCCAAAGTCTGGAATGTGTAAGTTTTATGTCAAGAGACTTTGCTATGGAGAACACTTGCAGTTTGCCTACAACCATGAGAACAAAGATTCAGTTGGGTGCCAACTTCACCCTCTGCCATTGGTTCACTGAAAAACAATAATACCCAAGAATTCTATTGGACCAAATCTCTACAGCAATAGGGTTTGCTTTTTATTACCTGTACCATTTGGTTTAGTGTTTAACAGTCAGGTAATTCCCAGAGTGGTTTGTAGGTTTCCATTGACTTCTTCAAAGTAATAGGTTTTCAGCTTTTAAATGAAAGAAAGGATGGAAGGCTCATTTTGCAATGAAGGGGCAGTAGGAATGCATAGATCACATTTGTTTCTGATTCTGGCAGACATTGACTCACCATGTTGACTTAATGGGATCTGAGTAGTTACTCTGGGTCATGGGTAGTTAATTAACGTGAGTTGCAATTCAATATGTTCTGAAATCTAGACTCTTTAAAGATATTTCCCCCATTCCACACATTTTTAAATGACTCATAAAAAACAGGTTTATAGATGATAACATAGCAAAATAGTCTTTGAAATTAGACATGGGTAAGTTACAGCACAGCACACAGTCTGTCTGTCTGTCTCTCTCTCTCCCTCTCCTGTGTGTGTGTGTATGTGTGTGTCTGTGTGTCACCCAGAGCTGGGCACACAATCAAGTTCACATGTAGTACATACAGCCATCTCTATGAATGCTAAATGAGGAGCCAGTCTCCTGCCATCAAGGCATATTTTTACATTTCAAATATTGTTGTATTGCTTTCTAAGGAAGCCATGACTTCAAAAGAACTTTTGAATTAGGAATTATGGTATCTTATACATAGGATAATATAAGTGACTTGTTTTCTAATATTCAAATGCTGATGTAGTACCTTTAGCCTGATCATGTGCATGATTTATGAATCATTTCAAGATAAAAGAATATAGCAAAATTGAAGGATTGATGTAATTGTAGGTGGATGCTTACATATATAACCTTAGAGCTTTTGACTTCCTGTTCTCTCTCTTTCTCTGTCTCTCTGTCTGTCCTTCTCTCTGTCTTCCTCTCTCTTCTGAATTTGAATTTACTCTGATAGTTCTGGGAGTGAACCTACAAGTCTGTCTGGTTTAGTTAGCTTTCTGTTCTAAGGAAATGGAAGAGGACAGGTATCTTGCAAACAGAACGAGCTTATTTGCATCACAATATGGTAGCTTAAAGTGCAAGCAGCCTAGCAGTGCTCTGGGAACAGCACCACTAGCTTTGTCACAGTGTGGAATGTTGTCCCATGGTGGATCATATATGAGAATAGGCCACGTGGAGAGACAAATCTTCAGACAGAATTGGGAGGAACCAGGCTTACTCCTTCAAAACAGCTCATTTTCATGGGAACAATTAGTATCTTACAAAGCTATGTAGTTCTTTGGACAATGTTTCCAGGGAAAACTTGTAAAGGTCTCACCATCTTTTAACCCCACCTCAGTAAAGATCAAATTTCTGACAAAGGTATCTTCAAGGGCCATATTCAATGCATTTCCAAAACTTAGCAGCCTGTTGCAGCAGAGAGGCATTAGATGAGAACACAACTCTCACTACTGTCTTAGTTGTAGCATTGTTGACAGCTTCATCTAGGCTGACTCAAAGTGTTGTGTGTAACAGAAGTGGAATATTCATGCACGGTGATAGAGAAAGAGGCAGAGCCCTGTTTATAGTATCTGAGTAATTTTCATGGCACTTTCTGTCATAGTATTTGCACTAATCGAAACCCAATAATTATTTTTCTCTTTCTTTTTATTCAGCTGAGTTCTCTATAACTCACTGTTGTGTTTTGTTGTTTTGTGATTTTGTGTGTTTTTGTTTGTCTGTTTGTTTTGCTACTCAGCCCATGGTAATCTAAAAACCCAGATGGAATAATGATTTGTATTTCTCATTTTTCTGGTGAATAAATTAAACTTCAGAAGGCTTTTATTGCTGCTTGTAATGGTCTGTGTCAATCAATAATCCCAATACTACTGCTGTTGATGAAAAATCGCAACAAATTTAGGACAGCCTATGTGACAGGAGGAGCAGGGTGCTTTTCGTCTTGGGTAGCTTACACCCAAAATAATCACACAGAAATTGTATTAATTAAATCATTGCCTGGCCCATTATCTTTAGCCTCTTATTGGTTAACTCTCACATCTTGATTTAACCCATTTCTGTTAATCTGTATATTACCACATGGCAGTGGCCTACCAGGAAAGATTTGGCGTGTTTGTTTCTGGCATTTCCATGGTGGCTCTCCGTCTGCCCTTCTTCCCAGCATTCAGTTCTGTCAACTCCGCCTACCTAAGTTCTGTCCTATCAAAAGGCCAAGGCAGTTTCTTTTTTCAACCAATGAAAGCAACACATAAACAGAAGGACCTCCTACACCAAGCCTGAACTATATTGTGAGTTCTAGGACAGCCTGGTGCTCAATGTCAGACCTTGTGAAAAGTAAATAAATGAATAAACAACCTCAATTTCACCAAGTATTCTACACAGAAATGTCATTTCAATCATCTATTGTGTCCAAATCATTATGCTCCTAATAATCTTAGTGAATCTCCTTTTCCAGGAAGCAAACTGACATTCACATTCTAGTCAAATTAATGGTAAGAAATAAGTAGCTATGATTTAATGATATAAAAAGAAGTCATATGGAACCTTCATATAATTCTTGACACAGCATTTTTAAATGAGAAAGTCATTTGTCATTTTAAAAATTTTCCTTTAAGTCCCACATGAATTTATGTTAATGAACTAATTGGAGTAAGTCACTAGACTGCCTTAGGATGTGGACTGCTTGCCAGAAAAATTAAGCTATGATTAGAAGCTTGAGATCCTTGGTCTCCTTGTTCACCCACACACTTAGGTGAGAAAAAAAGATAGGAAACTGAGTTAATTTATGGGTAATTATTTAGTCAATCACACCTATGTAATGTAATATAGGATGCTAAAATTTGATCAACTTCAGGAATGAGCTCACCTAGGTAAGAAGAATACCTGTGTAAGAAAAATACCCCACCTCAACTCTCAGAGAATGGAAGATGCTGTATGCAAAATTCTTCCTGATTTCACCATCTGTGTCTTGTCTCCTAGCTGTTCATTTGTGTCTTTCTAATAAATTAATTATGGTAACAAATTACTGACATTAATTATGATTGTAGGAACTCCTGAAACTGTAACCAACTCACATTAGAATAGCAAGTATCCTACATATCCAGTGCTTACAACTACCCTCAGATCAGGAAGGCATTTTGGAACTGATCACTTAAATTTAAAGTTAGCCTAATAATGCCATTGACTTTTAAACACCAAGTTGATATTTGGAGAGTTATAATATTGATTGGCTTCATGTACAGGGAAATGCCACATGCATTGCTATCAGCAGTATTGTTGGTAAATCATTCAATATGAAATAAGACAAACTTGGGTCTTTTATTCTAAAATTGCCCTATATTTTTGGCAACTTTTAATCTCATGTAGAGAAAGAAGTTATTTGACTGATATAGCCTATTAGCATCTTCCTATCTACCATGGTGGATAAAAGCAACTGTAATAATTAATAAAACTCCCATTTAGTCTCCTATGAATCTTTAATTTAAAGACCAAATGAACCCAACCCCCTAAAATTCCTCCAAATCAAAATTTTCTGAGATACAATAAAGAATTATAGAAAAAAATGGTAAAAATAGTAATCAAATAAATCAACAGATTAAGAGAATTATATCATTCTAACTTCTGTATATTTTCTCTAGCAAGGTATAGTTAACTTTGAGTTATAAGAATAACTTATCAGTGTTCTTCAAATGTGGAGAAGCAAATACAAATGCAGTCATATAAATAGTAAGCATAAATCAAATGCTTCACAATTAGCAAAGCCTATTCTTATATTTTATAACACATTATTTCTGATGCAGCATTATATCAAAGGACTAGAAGACGTGAACACATATTGATGATAAAAAAGAACGTGAACAAAAGTAAATGATCAGGTCCTTGAGGTTGAGATGATTGATAATCTGAAGTGCCAAGTGTGTCTGTGTTTGGCTTGCCTGCATCATAAACTAATATAGCAATACTGAAGGGGAATTATTCAGCAAGTGTTCTAGAACACAGGAGTTTGAAATTATACATCAATCTGTTGTTTCAAGATGAATTACCAATTTCAAAATGGAGAGAAGGCAATTCACTTACTGGTTCTTAAGCAACTATCGTTTTGAATTTTCACTGTGTCCTCAGTTAACTGCTAAGCGTGATGTGGGATAAGGAAAAATGGAGGCTATAGCTCCTGCCTTTGAGGATAGTGTTGACAAATTGAGAAAAAAAAAACAACAAATTTCAAAAGTCAAAAATCTATACAAAACAGTAACTTATTCAACAATACATTTCATAGTAATGACCAAAAGCACAAGGAAGCTTATCATGATAAATGAATTAAACCAAGTCATGAAAAATGAATAAAACCTGTCTTAAAAGAGATAGAAAAGGAAACGGTCAGTGAGAGACACAGGAAAGAAGAAAAAAGACAAAATCAGCAGAGAACTTATGGCTCTTCGGGAAGGAGGAAGGAGGTGAAAATAGGAAACTACGAACTGA
Organism: Dicrostonyx torquatus; assembly: GCA_028555095.1. Taxonomy (NCBI): domain Eukaryota; kingdom Metazoa; phylum Chordata; class Mammalia; order Rodentia; family Cricetidae; genus Dicrostonyx; species Dicrostonyx torquatus. Next base: position 9,363,391 of record JAQHUG010000017.1, on the reverse strand, counting down.
TTCCCATCGACAGGAAAGCAGGAAGGGTGGGTAAAGTGAGAGATAAATAGAAGCTGGAACAGTTGATGGAGAGGCTAGAGCTAGAAAAGCAAGTAGCAAACAACCAAAAACTATTACCAAGAAAGATTCTAAAATGAGCTCAGACGATGCATGGAAAAAGACGTGTTACTCTAACATGCGCCGACACCTGGGGTCAAGCTGTGGCAGGACCATGTCTGGGTCTGTGGCCCTCCTGCATGTAGGGCCTGTACCGATGTCTGAGCTTCCTGTTGCCATCAAAGGTAGTGCAGATGCCTGGGATTGGGGTCCACACCTGGGCCCATGTGTGTGTTTTCAGGGCTATGCTGCCATCGTGTCCATGCTGATCTATGAGATCTTCACTCCCGAACAGGACCATGGTGACATCTGTGCCAGGGCTGCTACCAAGGACCATGTCTGAGTCCGTGGTTCAATCACATCTGCGGTCTCTGTTGGTATTCATGACCCGTAGCACCACTAAGGAACTTACAGATATTAGGGGCCTGGACTGCCACCTAGAACTGGCTTAACATCTGCTGGGGCCATGCAGAACTGAGTAGCCTGCACTGCCACCCAGCGCCAAGGTGTCATTCAGGCCTGGGCTGCTATCGGAGGCCATGTCTGAATCTGAGGCCCTGCAGTACCTTCAGTCTGCTTAGATGCTCCTGACTCCTGTTGTCACTGGATCGGTGAGGAAAGGTCTGTACAGAATTGGCCCTACTCCTCACTGGCTGCAGCAGTAGGGAAGAATAGCCCTGGCTTTACTCAACTGCACCACCCTGAAAAGGGTGAGGGTAGGAGCAGAAGGACTGACCTTTTCCTCTTGTGTCTGCCATGTGGTGACATGGGTAAGGAAAAAAAAAGTCCCCCTTCCCCTCTCCCCTTGCTGCTGTGGCATCAAGAGAGCTGGCCCTGGCCACCACCTGCTGCAGCACGTGGGAAGGCAGGTATGGCAGCTTGCCTAGGCAGCACACTAGAGGTGCAGGGGAGCTGGGCTGGTGGGTGAGAGAGCAGAAAGGCTGTCCCCGCCCCCTCTGGGGAATGCCATAGGACGACAAGGGTAATGGAAATATGCCCTCCCCCACCGCTTGCCACCTGCGACAGGCAGGAGAGTCTACCTTGGGGGCATGACAACCGAATAGCTGCATTGGGCCCTTACCAAGTGTAGCAATCTGAGAGTGAGTTCTGCAGCTTGCCCTGGCCACACTGGCCCTGGTGGTGTGAACTTGGGTGAGCTGATCAGAGGGCCTGACAGTAGGAGAGCTGGCCCTGCTCTTTGCCTTAGGCTCCATTGAGTGAGTTAGCAGGGGCAGAGAGCTAGAAAGATGAGAAAAAGCTGGCAGGTTGACCACCCAAGCTACCACCCAGACCCAGAACCATGACTATGAGGTAGCCCACCCCAACACCCACCCCATCTATGAACTGGTGGAGCACATGACAGGACTAGACCTCAGGATCCCCATGACACAAAGCAACAACAGGATATCCAAGAGGAGTTCCAGGGAGGATGCACTATCAATAGTACAGCAAAAGCCGGAGGCCTCAAGCCAGTGAATACTTGCAACTAAAGATGTATAGACTAAAGGGTACCCTGTATGACTCACAGCACCAAAATAAATCAATAAAAAGTAGAAAAAGGAATATGATAAAATCTCATGCAGGTTGAATGCTAAAATTCCTTTTTCTAAAAAGTTTTTTTCTTTTTTTAAATACCAACCACAATTTTCTCGTTGTGGTAGGGCCAAGTTCCTCCCCCCTGTACCAAGGCTGAGGAAGGCATCCCTCCATAGGGAATGGGTTCCAAAAAGCCAGTTCATGTACCAAGGACAGATCCTGGTTCCACTGGTAGGGAGCCCCAAAACAGACCAAGTTACACAACTATTGGTCACAAGCAGAGAACCAGAATATGGGAACAACCTAGATATCCCTTAACTGAAGAATGGATACAGAAAATGTGGTATATTTACACAGTGGAGTATTACTCATCAGTAAAATTCCTTTGTAATGTATTATGGTTATTCATTTGTACATCTTAAACCACCTTTGAATATCTGGAAATAAAATCATCATAATTAAAAGAAAAGAAGTGTTACCTAATAGAACAGTCATTTAGCTGCAGGATAGAAAGGGAAAGTGTGGGAACATGAGAAGGGACAGGAGCCTGGAATCCTAGAGTCTAGCCACCTGAGACCTGAACAATTAACATTTGTAGTAAAGGCTGCTGTAATAGAACTACAATTCTTTTTATATGCAGATATGTTATACTAAAATTGAAAGGACTCAAGCTTACAGCATGAATATATTAGACCTTAGGCATGGCCTTATTCCTTCATTCAGACATTTCCTGATAATCTTAAATAAAACTGTTTCAATTAAAAGCATCCTAGCTTCTGTAGACCTATGGGCTAGGTATTTTGCCTTTCCTGTAATAGTCCCATCAGGAGTCCCTCAGGAATTACTCATGGAAAAGACCAAAATGCAAACTCCAATAAATATTATATATGACTATTATTATAACAATGAGCTTCTCATATTGCTTGAGGTCTGTACCCATAGTTTTCTATGTCTTACTTTTCATAATACTTCTTACTTCTCTTGATACTTGTCCTTAATTCTATTCCAGTACATCTTTAATAAAACTTCCAACTCTGTACAAACTAGTTAGTCCTTAAATACAGATTTAAAGGCAGACAACCTGATTTTGCCAAAGGTCCCTAAAACTCTTGGGGACATTTCAGACAGTTTAGAGGGACAGTTAGGGGCTGTGTCCCCAAACAGACAAGTAAAAGAAAAGCCAAAAGTGTCAGAGCTTTAGGTCTTTTGAAAATTTATACATTTAAAAAAGCAACTAATCACATACAGCAAGAAATAAAACATGTTTAAACCTTTGGCTGTTCAGCTGACACAAGGAGTTAGTTCTTATAGCAAATGAATGAGTCAGTAGCAAGGACACTCAACGAATTCCTGAAATAGTGTGACCAATGGAAGATTAGAAACTCAGAATAACAAAGTAGATTCCAAGTACTGGTTTCTGGAGTCCTTTGTAATTTCCTGGAAAGCCTTGTTAGGAATATTTCCTAATGTGAGCTCCCTGCCAA
>JAQHUG010000017.1:9327531-9340553 GCA_028555095.1 Dicrostonyx torquatus | reverse complement strand
GTGATTTGACTTAAGGTCCACTCCACAAGATGGGATCTATATCTGACACTGTTTATGTAACCAATAACATAATACCAGATATCTTTGGAAACTAGAAGAAAATCAAATTCCTCAGTTATAAAAATCAAAAACAAAAATGTAGCAATAAAATAACTCCTATAAACATTCTGCTATACTTATAGATTATTGCCTTTCTCAGCCGCCAATAGAGATGCTTTCTTCTGCAGAAAATGGGAACAAACAGACAGGCCCATAGCCAGACATTGTACACAGTGTGAAAATCCTTGAAACATGCAGCCCTAAGCAGAATGTTTCCATCTCTCTCCTCAGAGCTCAGGGAATACCATGTAAGTGGAGGTGGAATGAATATAAGAACCTCCATCTTGGAGGACACAAAGAAAACAAGACCCTCTAAATCAACAAGATTGAGGCACACAGCAACAGAGACTAAAGCAGCATGCAGAGGGCTTGCATGGATCTTCACCATTTGGCTCCTAAAGTTGGAAGGAGAAGTCGACACAGGCCCCCAATCCTAACCCAGAAGCCATCTCCAAGTGATAAATATTTGCAAATGAAAATTCTCTTCAAGGGAATCTCACTGGGAAAACAAATGACTCTCTTAATGGTATGCTGCAACATTATCAGTATATGTTCAACAGAAGGTGAACTCAAAGTTATCTTATCTTGCCATGGCATACCATGGCTCTCACTCCACATCCTCTCTTAATTTTTTAAAATTTTATCTTACTACTTTTATTTTTTACCCTACATGTTTTTTCCATATGCATTATGGCTTCCAATGTAGTATTTTTAGGAGTTTCCTGAGCATGCAAATGAGTGCTTCTCTTTCTTGTCCTATTCCTTCTGTTTGATTGTTTTGTTCAATTACAGTTATTAGTTGTTTTTTTTTTTCTGATTATCCCTAGACATCTGCCCGTTTTCTAGTGTGAGACAGAAATGGAGCAGGTCAGGATGGGAGTGGAGGTGGGAGAAACTGGGTGAAGCACAGGGGTGAGAGATGGTAAGCAGGATATATTCTATAAGAAAAAAATCACTTTCAATAAAAGGGTAAAAAAAGAGAATACATTTAAGTGCATATTTATAAAGAAAATTAAAACCAGTTAAAGGTGTTATTTTAGACTTTAAGCACTTGAAGCATATTTTTCCAAAGGAAATAATGAATATGAATTTGCTTAAAGCATTACCATGGTGGAAGGTATTCAGAATGTAAGCAATTTCCTCAAAATAATAGTCAACCCATGAATCTGCTCTTAGTTACACCCAACATGTTAGGAATAAATCCTTACAAATATAGGAGGTAGTATGGATGAGGGGTGACACCAATGAGCTCAAACAATCTACATAATAAAGAATTCAAAATTCAGTTGCATTTACTAATTTTAGAATGATTAAGGGTAATTTACCAGTACTAATTCAAGTAAAAATGTTAAAAGTTTTAATTTGCTGAGAAACAAAACAAACAAGTTTTAGCTCATTGGACTAAAAAAAATACTTAATTACTAAATGCATGTCTGGAAAGACAACAAGAAGTTGCATATTCAACATATCTGAAGCCCAAAAAGGATGCCTCAAGCTGGGATATATCTGAACATATCAAGTCACTCCCAGAGATTTTTAATTTCTTGTGAATTAGATGGTACTTTGGTATGTAACATAGCATGTAGTAACTGTCCTATAAAACTAAAATATACACAGATAACAGCTATTAAGAGTGTATTTTTAACGTTTATCATTTTATTTTCATTAAGTCTGTATGTATGTCTACTGGATATGGGTATGTATACATTAGTGCTGGTGTCTGCAGACACCAGAGGAAACTGAAGGTAGTCTCGAATGTAGATAGCCCAAGTGGATGCTTGGAATACACTCTGTTCTCCGCTTGGCTATTACCTGTTCTTAACTACTGAGCTATCTCTGCAATCCCTAGTATTTTATTATTTTCATTCTCTAAGCACCCAGTTTGATGAAAAATATAGTTGGGTACAGTTAATGCTATGTTAGCTGATCTGGTCATACTGATTCAGTCCAGACCTCCATCATAAATGAAGTCAGTTCTTCTTCATCTGTGATGATTTGACCAGAGTTTATTTACCCAGCCTCTTGTTTTCAGTGATAAATTTTTATAATTAAAAGATACGGTCTGAAACATGGTTCCAGTTTGCCTCTGAAGCCTCAGAGAGATTGTTTAAAATCCCTGAGGCTTAATTTCTCTCTTCACAAAAGAAGAGAAACTTTGTCATCCCCACCGCCGTGATCCATATTGGTCAGTTAGGCTAGACTGTGTTTTGGTAAATTAAACCAAACCAAAACAGTCCTGAGTGATTCATTTCCCCCTCTCTAATAGTTGTACAATTTTTGATCTCTTCCACTTCATAACTGTGCCATTTGGATCATTTGGTACCCATGGTCACAGTCTTAGTGAAAAAGAAACAGGATAGAGAAACTTTCTCTATTATCTTATCCTGGAATGGACACAAACCAAACTTCTCTAAACCAATAGGATAATCCCAATGACATAATCCCAACTAATTGTAATTTAAGATGTAAATATATATTGTACACTAGCTGTGTTTACACATTGTATTGCATAACTATATTAATAACACTATAATAATTGCTGAATAATGGACACATATAAAATAATGCAATAGATGCCTTACAAGGGCCATTGCTTCATGTCATTAATAATGCAGTCTTCTCCAAAAACTGTTTTTAATATTTCTATTTTGGAAATAGTGAAAATAGATTTATTCAGTGTGTATTTTTATCTAAGGTTGATATTAAAGCTGGTGATCATATCCAGATATATCTAAGTCTAAGCTTTTCCACTAAAGCATAATATCATAATTCATGGAGACACGTAGAGCAAATAAAATATTTATGATGTTAAATGTACTGCCGCGTTTGTTGTAGAAACTCCCTATGATCGTTTGACTACTCTCTAGGCTTTAAATTCATTTTTTTTAAAAAGAAAAGACTAAAGAATTTAAAAAATTTACTAATTTAAAATTAGTAAATTCATTTAAAAAAAACCATAAGTGACTGGGCATGTGTCTCCTTTCCATTGCCACCACTATCTATTCCAGTGCTCATGAGCCTGGGGTATTTTGGCAAGTCCAACTTTATTCTCATTCCTTGAGCCAGATCCTACCAATCCTGGCAAGATACAGTGATGGTGATTTGGAGGGCATGGAGTCTGGTAACATATGGCATGTTTATAAGTAAGGAGGGAAGAAGTCATCAATGGTTACTTAGCAATGCTTAAATCAAGCTACTAGTGACATTCAAACTTTTCCGTTGGCAGTAGTCTGTTATGTGTAAACTAAGTGCTAGTTTCAGCACTTTTTTCCAGTGCATCAAGACCATGATTGAGTATTCACCAGATAAGTGATGTTTTAACAATTTTTACTACTTGTTATTATAAGTTCTTGTCTTACGTCAGTAATGACTGAGTTGGAATAAAGCAGTTAAAAGCTTTTCACCAATAAGTATTTTGAAGAAAAGAAACTAATATTTTAAATGAGAGAGCTTTTTCTTACATTTGAGACTCAACTTTTAGGATTAATTGATCATAGTTGTTTTTTACTAGTGTCTTACTTTTCTGTTAGTGGAAGATTGGGTCTTAAAACAAATAACAATTAAAAACTAAAACAATAAGCTAATGGTTATGATTATCCTGGAGTATATTAGAGATTTCAACAGACAAAACAGATACTATTTGGAATAATCTTGACTTCGCTGTGAATGTTTTTGGTCACTTTAAATGAATTGTGGTTTCTGATGTTATTTTACTCAATACATTACAATGCACATTGACTGACTGAAATGGGTTCTATCTTTAGAGATTACAAGACACATGATCTGACATGTTCGAAGAAGTGTGTTCCTGAACTGAGTCTACCAGTAGTAGCATGTATGTTTGAATATGATACTAAGTGACCTAAAATATGAAGAGAGAATCTGTAAATGATGAAAGCATCCATTGCTATCATTTTAATTCAAGTTAGTTTTTTTTCAATGATTCAATGCACAAGGCCCTTTCTGTAAATGGTAAGAATAAGACAGAAGAGAAACACCAGTTTATATTGCATCTGTTTCATTAATGACTTTGCTAATCAGTTTGAAGTCATATATTTTGTTAAATTCCATTAAAATGATAACTAGGTCTGTTGGAATTCTTATTCTTAACTATCCTTAAAACCATCTAGAGAATTAATAGTGTCATGAACCAGTATATTAATAGGCTAGTATTTTGCAATGGGAAAATGGCAAGAAAAGACTGTTTGTAACACATGACAATCGTTTGATAGAATAACAGAACAAACTCCTGAAGTGTTTCTATATGTATAATGTATTTTAAAGACTTCGCACTACTGAAGGTATTTGCAATTAGATGAGTTTATATTTATTGTGATCTAGCATTGATTTAATGATTTAGTTTACTCCTTTTTATTTTTGTAAATAAAATACATTTCCTTAGGCTTTAATTATAAACCAGCATTTGAATTCTATTGACCAGATGTTTCTTTTGTGCAATTTTTGCCACAAGTGTGCTGTTTTAATGGCAAACCAGCTAATTAGAGGCAGTAGTGAAGGAATTAAAAAGAGGTAATTGAATTAGCATTAAAGCACTTAGTAATTAATAACTTCTCAAACAGTTTTCATCCAAAATTTAAAAATTTGGTCAAAGCTTATTGTCATCTGAATGTTTTCTAAGTATTATTATTGAAATGTATGTCTTAAATATGTAGACACACCAGCAATTGCAGTAAAATCTTTGGTTCATATAAGTTGTGTAAATTTACAAAATTAACTATTACTAAATCTGTCTGAGATTCTCTGTTGCAAGGATGCCTTTTTATAAACAGATAAGGAGATATGGAGATGAAAACTCTGCAGTAAGATATCACTGTAAGCAGTTGGATTTCATTATTAACCTTTTCAATAACTTGTTGGCTCCTAGTTAGACTGCAGCTGCTCTTGGCTCTCAGTGTCTCTGATTTACTATGGGATGACACTGACCTTCAGATTCCAAAACATTGGTGATGTTTCTTTTTAACTCATCTTGAAGGATAGTCAGTGCAGGCTTTGTGATGCACTTGCATACAAGTTAAGACTCACATTTTTTGATTAATCCAAAATAGATCTTAAATGTAAAAATGGATAGAAATCTAGAAATCTCTTTGAAATATTTCAATTTAATATCATCCATATGTACATATATATCATATATACATTTTTCTCTCTCTGCTTTCCATGTGAGTTATTTTTATAAGTCACTTATTTTCTGAGTCTCAGCTTCCCATTTATTCAAACTGCACTAAGGACATTTACCTAACCAGGTGGCTTCAAGAATTATTGAAGTTGAGCTATTAATTAGCATTATTTGGACATAAGATAAAAGGAACTTAGAAATTTATTTTGTAATATATTTCCTCAACAGCAGGACAGATTCTTGCTGCTATTTGAGGGGGTCAATTATGAGATATTTATATCTATATCTATCTATTTATCTATCTATCGTCTCTATATATAATCTAGCTATATCTATGTCCATATCCATATCTATATCTATATCTATCTATACCATTATAAACTAGACTTCAATGTGGTCCAGTCAACCAAACTGTTACACAGAAAATTAGAGTTGCCTAAATGTCAATCTTAACAAATAGATACCCATGGTTTTGTAGTAGTACACAGTCTAGAACAGCTATGTACTCTTTAGTAGGATGATATGGTGATTAATTATATATGTCACAACTAAGACAAAAAAGCAGAAAGATTACAAAAATTTTAGGCTCATGTGATTTGGAATTTAGCAAATTTAGTACATTGCCACCTCCTAAATCCTGACAAGATGTACGTGACACATATCTGGGAGATACTTAAAGAGCCATTCAGAGGTGGCCTGTACCCATCTGGCTGCATGAAAACCATGCCCTAGCGATTATACAGAGCATGGGGCAGTGCTACAGAACTACCCAGAGCTTCCTGCAGCATACACTTGTGGTTCCAGGGAATGCTACAACTAAAGTTCAGGATAAGTACAATTTAAATTTTCTTTAACATCTTAAATTATATAATAGTTTTAATAATGTTATTTGAATAAAACAAATCCACTTCTGTCCTTACAATAGTATTATTATTGCTTGTAAATCATGGTAAGGAACTGGTCTTTTCTCCATTATAGATTGTAGATTATAAATCAATGTTAAAACTCACATTTTAAAAATCTATTCATCTGTAGTAGATGGGTAGCAGACCCAAGGTCATTCATTATTTCGTTGTAAGACAGAAAGAATGGATGAGTAAACAGAAACAGTCGTTAAACTGTCGTTGACTTGATAATTGAGTGAATGAATAATGCAGAGTCTTCTAAAGAAAATTGTTAGTAGCATTATTTCAGTGGAGTTAATTTTGCTATTCTTCAGTGAAAGCCAAGAAACTCTTCTCAGTATTATAAAAGGGACTTTCGTAAATGCTGCTCCCAGTCATGACAGGTATAATGGGTAACAGAAATGACTTCCTCACCTGCAAAGCAAAATACCTCACCTTTTAACAGTCTGTATGTAGTTAAGTCCTACGGCTGCCAAAGCGGGATTGTAAATTCTACAATCCTGCATCTCTCTCCCCAGAATATCTTCAAAACAAGATTCATGAAAGCAAGCAATGTACTGCCAAGGCAATTACAGGGCTGTCTTCCAATTCTTGCCTGTTTTAGAAGGCAAATAGCATGAGAACCCCAATTCTATTAAGAAGTAATTATAGAATTGGGTGATAATGACACAGATAACAAAGAACGTGAGCCAATTTGGAGAATTTATAGAAGAATTAAAACCACAGGAATATGGCAGCAACTGAGGATATTTATATTAGAGTAGACGCATGTGCCCTGATTCCAGCTCACAAGTAAACACTGTGTGGACTGAAACTGTTCAGTGGTCGCCAGCAGAGAGGAGAAAGCAGTAACTTACAGTCACTGGCAGATGTTTCCCACTGCCGTCATTTATAGAATGCCCTCTTTAGCTGAGTCTTGCTCTGGAATCTTTATGGCAATCACGTGTTTACCCCTCCCAGAGGTGCTTTGAAGATACTTTTAGATATTTCTTACTTAGGTTATTATAGATGGAAAACATGGGTAAACTTTGAACCCACACTCTGGTTTCAATACCTATGATGTCAATCACTGCACTTAAAAGAGCAAAGTTTGTCTGTAACCCAAGATTCAGAGAGTTGAAGCAGGAGGATGGACATCAGTACAAAACTAGTCTAATCTGTATAGCAAATACTAGAGTAATAGGGGACACACAGGAAGATCTTATCTAAAGAACAGAGCTACATACCAGCACAATTTCAAAACAATTATTTTGAAGATCCAGTTTCCTAGCTGTTCTTTCAGAGTTTTCTTTTCAGAAATGAAAAATCAAAAATTTCCACTTATTTTGAATTTAACAAACTTTCAGACTCTTTTTGCTTTTATTATAACAGTGGTTTTCCTAAAAAAAAAGAAATCATTTCCATTCCAAATGTAGTCACATTATGATAGCTTAATATGTTAATGAGGACCAATTTTATGCTGAAATATCTCATACACAAATTTGTACAATAGGCTCTTCAATAAACTGCAGTGATTTCATGTCTGGTGAGTAATTATTTTTCAAAAATGATATATTTGACATTGTCTTACCAGTATGAATTCTGTCCAGCTACAATATAAACACATCTGAAAAGTCACCTGGAATTATGACTCATCAGCTTTAAGAGAAGATGGTTTCAGTGAATCAGCTTGTGAGTTCTGAAACAAATGGCTGAAGAATAAAGCCTATGTGTCTCATTATCTTAGCTCTTGTCTGAACAGAACACTAACTGTGTTCAGGTGCATGCATCACTGGAAGAAACAGAGTAAGGGGAATCTTTATCTTCCTAAGCCTATTCAGACAGAATGCTTGACCCAGAGAGCTCTTTAATCTTATTTTTCCTGTTTGGCTTAACCAAGAGAAAAACAAATAAAAATCACAAAACATATGGGCTTATGAACATGGCTTGATGTCTTAAAATTTCAAATTTTGGTAATTCTAGCTTCCTTCCTTCTAGCCTCAACTTTGGTCTTGAAACTCAGGTAAGACAAAGCACTTTCTTTTCAAAGGAATTCTTTTCCAGTCTACCAGCAATGCTGTGAAGTTCTGAGACTCTGGCAACTCCCTGCTGGAGTTAATCATAGAGTTCGCCTCCAGGTTCAGTCAAAGCACATTCCAGAGCACGTGGAAACTTAGGAGCAGGCTTGGGCACGCGGAGTCTTTTTGCTTATCTTCCTTCTGGAGTTGGGCATTTGGATCTTGCATTAGGGTTTCTATTGCTGTGACAAAACACCATGACCAAAGAGGAAGCTCGGGAGGAAAGGGTTCATTTGTCTTATACTTCAGCGTTGCTGGTCATCACTGAAAGAAGTGAGGACAGGAACAAAGCAGGATCCTGGAGGCAGGAGCTAATGGGAGATGTAGAGGACATCGGAGAGTGCTGTTTACTGACTTTACTAGCCCAGATTCTTATAGAACCCAGAAACACTAGCCCAGGGATGACACCACGCACCGTGGTTGGGACCTTTTCCCATTGGTCACTAATTGAAAAAATGCCTTACAGCAGGGTCTCATGGAGGCATTTTGTCAGCTGAGGCTTCTGCCTCTGATGACTCCAATTTGTGTCATGTTGACACACAAAATCCGTCAGTCACAGATGCTATCTCTGAGTTCACATGCTGCCTCCTGGATGAAACTGCTTCCGGGACTTCAATACTGCTTGGTTTAACCTCTAGGAGACTGTGGCTTTGGCCAGTTCTCTTCACATTTCCAGTGCCTCTGATATATGGAGCCTTTGTCTGCATGGATTAAGTTGACACAACAGCAATGCCTTTTCTCTGGGATTTTAGCCATTTCCATTTGGAGGCTGTTGTCTACTGAATGTAGGGTTATTTTTTTTCCTGATAGATTCTCAATTTTTTAATTGACTTCATTGAGCTCTACATTTTTCTCTACTCCCCCTGTTCCTCTGCCTTCCCCTTCAACCCGCTACCAAGATCCCCAATGCTCCCTATTTACTCAAAGGATCTTTTTTTTCTACTTTCCATGTAGATTAGATCTATGTATGTCTCTCTTAGGGTCCTCATTGTTGTGGGTTCTCTGGGATTGTGTTTTGTAGGCTGGTTTTCTTTGCTTTATGTTTTAAAACCACATGTGAGGTTTGGCTAATGACACAGTTTAAGATCTTTCATTGGCCCCTCTCTGCTACTTCACATGTAGGTAGTTTGTGAAAAAGAACATAGCAAACAAGCAAAAAAAAATGAGCAAAAGTTAGCTCTTCCCCTCTTTGGTACCAATAAGGATAGAATGGCTTGAACATTTGAGTAGACAACCATCAACTCAAGCTCATTCCAAACTTATAGCCCAAACACCCCAAAATTCGAAGTCTGTCTCCTTCATGCATCTTCTCAGGTTCTCCTTAGAATGCCAGTGGGGCTCATACTGGACTCCCAAGAATGTTTCCTTATGTAATATGGAAATTACATTGCCTTTTTCTTTGTGTAACATCATTACAACTGACTTCATTCCTCTCACATCTTCTCTATTTTGTGTTTTCCTATATGCCCTGTGAATCTTAATTTCAAGTGGAAATTGAAATGAATTCATGAATTCTATCAATTATTTTTTCTGTAACAATGAACACAGCTCTGTCTCTTTCTTCATGAGCGTTTTATTCTCTTTCTTATATTATCATTCTACAGGCTCTGGGTAAGAATATTTTTTCCCCTTTAAAACTATTTGAAGATAAATGTTGACTTTTCTAATGTCATTGGCAATTCTACTTGACTTTTGGAAATTCTATGGCTCTTTATTTTCTTGCCAACTCAAACTCATCAGATTAATCTGTATCTGATCCTAGGCTTCCTCCATTTATTTCATCTGTGAACTATTTTGATATCTTCTTTCTTTATCATTCTCTTTATCCTTTAAATCAGAACTACATTAAAACATAAAAATTAAAATCTAACCCTCCCTTATTTCTGGTACTAATGCTTGCTATTCCAAACAACCCTAGAGAGACTAAACTTTCATGTTAATATGGATGCAACTAATCCATTGACCTTGCAATTATTCTACTATCTTAGTGACTATCCAATACTCTTAAGTCAACATCAAGCAGAAAGTTAAGGATTTCTTGTTTTTTAGAAAATAAGTTGGTAGTACATAATCTCTCAACCTATTTTCTCTAAATCTCGTCTACATTCATAACTACCTCTTACTTGCTTACAGAAAAGAAGATTTTGGTCTTTATTTTGACCACTAACTACCTCTATTTATTCATTAACTTTATCACTTAGCCTTCTCTGAGATTTTTTTTTTCAGTTAGCACCACAGACTCTGGTTCTTTTAGCCTCAACTTCATTTCTTTTCAACCTCATTCTCCTTCTCTGCCTAAAAGTAAATTAATCCCCAGTATCTCACACCAGAATCACAATATGGTGAAGTTCTTGGTTCTATTCCCCAAGCCATTTTATTCCATGATTTTCAAGACTCATTTATAAGCACTTTTTAGTATTTCCTTGTCCATTCACTCTACAAGGGAACGTGAGCATCACTTGACACTGGCGTTTTCAAACCGTGCCCGTAACTTCACCTCTTGGCTTTGAGTGGGCATTTAAACTCTCATATTGTTTATTTGATTGGTAATGTTTTCCTTTCTAAAATGTGTATTGTTTTGATTCTATAAAATCATATTTTCTTGTTTCTCTTCATAAAGCTAATGTGTTTTTTGCCCTTTCATTGAGTTATTCCACCTTATGTATCAATGTAGGCTGGAGAATGTATAGAGAAATTTAACAATGAGAGAAGAGGTAGAATGACAAAAATATTGGTTCATTATGGACAAAAAAGAGAATATATTATGCCTTAGATGTCATTTCTAAATATGTCATATTAATAAATAAAATCAAAATGGTTAAATAAATATTGTACTCATATAAGGAAGCTTTCTTGGGAGAGATCAAAATGACTTCCCAAGCTGATATTAGAATGACTTGAGGTGATGATGAATGTTCATTCAAAATACTTTTCCTACATATTTGTACTTATCACATAGTTTTATGTTAATAATACCTACATGTATTACTTACACATCTGTTCATTCTTTAAACTTCCATTTAGACTTGACTTCCATTTAGATTCTCTTTCAAGTAAATAGCTGTCACCTCTACTTTCTCTATAACTGTATTCACAACATTAAATAATTTACAGTCACCAAAACTCTTGATAAAATTTATGGAAAATTAAAAGGTGTTAGTTATTTGCATATATATATATATATATAAGGCACTCAATTGCACCAAACTCTTCAGCTTTTTTTATTTTTATCTTCACCTATGCTAATCTTTACAAAAATATCAAAATGAATTATTTCACTACTTCCTATTTCCTACACCCCACCCCCATTACTTAGAAAACAAGGGTGCCAGGGCTCTGTGAATTAAATTCATGCTATGAAACTCTAATTTAAAATGTCCTAGTAATTTCTAAAAAATAAGCCCAATAACTTGAAATGGCTTATTAGGCATTTTAATTGTTTAACCTATTTATGAAGAACGATTGTCTGCTATTGTTCTCTTCACTCTTTCATACACAGGAGAAATGAACTGCTTACAATTAATTGATATCCTCCCTAGAATTCCACATTGTCTTTTCTATGTCTTTCTGCCTACATACTCCCTTCCTATGCATAGATTCAACCTTACCAATCCCCCCATCCTTCCATTTAACTGTCTTAAAAACTTCTAGCCCAACTTATCATTTAAGGTTCAGATTGCAAATCTCTTTCCCAGTGCTTCTGTTCTGACCCTCTGGGATGGCTTATGTGCCCTTCATCTGTTCAGGCACTTATTAGATTCTGTAGAATGGTTTATACCTACTTTTGTCATTACACTGTGATGTCCTTTAGGGAGAGAGCGATGTCTCATAAATCCCTGCAACTCCAGCACCCAGCAAAGTTCCTGACACACGGCCAATAAACTTTTATTGCATAGGGAGTCTTCAAGCCATAAAATGATTCTCAAGAGAATTAATGGAGAAGAAATATTGTCAAGTACTCCTTGGGGAAGCAATGCTCCGAGGTGCCACAGAGGTCACTCAACCTCTCTACACCTCTGTCCCTTGCCTGAGAAGAGACCACCTGTACTTAAGGTCCTTTCTTACCTCATGTTTTCATGCAATACAGACTTTTCATGTTGTAATTAGAGTGTTGATGATAGGAATTTAACAACTCCCATGAAACACATTTCTGGCACTACACAATGAATAATTATATTTAAATCCAGAATTTATTATGAATTAAGTCAGCCATGGTGAAAATGTTTCCTAGACAAGGAAGGCATGTGAAGATAAATTGAATAAGTAAATAAATGATTTGATTAATAATTTTTAAAAACTAAGGAAATGTATATCTAGACATAGACAACTTGGTATTAAACAGTAAGTATATGAACAGATTAATAGGTAGGTAAACTGATAGAGATGATTTTTTCGACAAGGATTAAATGCTACTCAAAAATAGGTATTCTTTTGGGGGTATATGAAAAAAAATCTAAAAGTTATGTATTTTAGCTTTATCTATTAAAGCAGCATTTTAGTCACATTGATAATAAAAGTTCTGTCAAAATTTTCAATGCCACTAAAAATTATTTTTTTCAGCATCTAAAGTATCCATATATATTCTGGACAAAATGCAAGTGACAGAAGAACATGAATTTATGTACTGGCCCTGATATTATCTACCAGCATGACTCCAGACAAGAGATGCATATTCCTGCATTTTACAATTCTCTGGAAAATGGAACTGGATATATACTAGATTACATACAACCCAGAAAAATGAGCTAAAACACACAACAAACTTATTTTTGGTTGTGAGCCTAGTCTATAACGAGTGAGCCATCTCTCAAGCTGCTGAGCTCA
>JAQHUG010000017.1:9244802-9273111 GCA_028555095.1 Dicrostonyx torquatus | reverse complement strand
AGGGCCTTGGGCTTCCCATAGGGCAGGGTATCCTGCCCCATCTTAAGGAAGCAGGGGGAGGGCGGTGGGGTAGTGGGGGAGCGGGAGGGCCGGGAACAAGGGGAGTAAATGTAAATTTTTCTTTTAACAATATAAAAAAATAAAATTAAAAAAATGTTTATACTATATTTGTGTTTAAGAATTATTTTCATGGTAGAAAGTATTTCTAGCACTTACAAGACCCCAGGTTTGACCAGCAAGATACTGAGAACAGAAAATCCTGGTTAGGGTGCCAAACAACAAGGATCTCTCATCCATTGCTGCTGAGAACTCAAATTGTCACAATAACTGTTGAGCAGTCTGTTGAGCAGTTCTTTTATTTTTATCAAGACTTTATAGTTTTATTTATATAAACCTTGTTCATATTTCTTTATACTTACATCTGTGATTTTCATTTGGGGATGCTAATGCATATTACAATGTATTTTAATGTAAAATATACTGTTTTAAATGCAAAAATGAAGTATTTACATTATAATAATGAGAAATTTAGATCATTACAAGTTAAATGCCTTTGTCATTTGTAAGTCTGTGATTAAATGACAGGAGGATTGATATTCAGATTTACTGAATTGAAGACAAATGCATTTTTACTTTGTTCTTATAATTTAATTATAAATGGGTTTCTATTATCTTCTAATTCATTGAAAAACAATGAACTAGTTTGATCAGTGGTTCAATATAAATTGAATTCTAATTTACTTGTGGCAGAAAATGTTTAAATCCTCCCTTGTTACAATGGTGTATTCTTGCAGTATATGTAGTCGTGTTTTGAGAACTTTGGCTCAGTCTTGGCTTTATTATTTCAGCGCTACTTTTTGCTAAAAAAAAAAAAAAAGGAAGAAGTGAAACTTCAAGATATCTTTTATCACACTTATAAACGATGTGTTCAGGAAAATTAATTCCAAGCATGTATTACTGACAAAGAATTGGTGGAACTGACCTGGTCAGAACAATTTACCTAGAACTTCCCATAAGTATGATGTGAAAGGCATGTCCCATAAATTTTTTTCTGAAATGTGGTTCCATACCCAGGAATGGAAACTTCTCTACTACCAAAATTCTAGTCTTAAAATCTACTTCTGATTACCATTGTAGCCTTAGGCACTGTTCTATCATAAACAAAACTATGACCATGGCAACTTCTCTTTAAAAAAAGCATTTGATTGGTAGCTTGCTTACAGTTTCAGAGGGTTAGTTCATTATCATCGTGGCATGGATCATGGCATCAGGGAGCAAGTCTGGTGCTGGAAAAGTAGGTAAGTGGTCTACCCTTCCCTGTATGCCCAAGAGAGAGCCTCTGAGTTTGGCAAGGACCTCAAAGCCTACCTTCAGTGACAGACCTCTTCCTACAAGGCCACACCTCCTAATTCTGCTAATCCTTTCAAAAAGTGCCACTTCCTGGTAACTAAGCATTCAAATATATGAGCAGAAAGGGAACATTCTCATTCAAATCATCACAATTGCAGAAGCATAAAGTATATAAATATTTATAAATATAAATTTAATGATTGTGAGAACTAAGGTAGAGTATTTCTTATGGAGTATTATTATTGAATTTAGTGAAGTTTTGTTATAAATTTATCAAAGAACATCCTTTTCCCCAAATGAAACATTACCTTCATTTTTATTATGGAACTTTAAAGCTAAAGCTTCTCAAATATTTCTTGGTCAGAATGATAGTGTCATTAATATGTCTTCATTTTTTTACACATGTGCCAGAATTTATAATTCAAAACTAACTAGGTCTAAATAGCTAATAGATGATAAACTGAGAGATATGAACAAATTAATGATGGAGTGTGTGCAGTATTCACTTGGATTCAAATATTGGCATCAAAGGTTAACTGACATCCTTTTGTTACTAAAAGAATAATGTGCTTGAAAAAATTTGGTAAGTGGTAACTTCCAGCCAAGTTTGTGTATTGATGGCTTAAATAAACAGAGCTGCATTCAAGCAGGAAATGGAACACTGAGGAACACATACCCCACCTCTAAAAGAGCTGGGTTTCTCTTATTACTTTATTGCTGCTGGAGCTTCTTCTAGTCCTTCAGCCAATAGCCTTTAAGATACCAGTCCACTGGGGTGAGGTTTCATTCATTTGAAAAAGCAGCAGCAACCCTCCTCTAGCTCTCTTGCTTCTGGCTCCTGTTCAGACTGCTAGACTCTCTGTTTCCTGTTTGCAAGGAGAGGACTATGGTGGCCCTTTTAATAATAATTTCCAAACTGGTTGGGATTGTTTTGCGGCTTTACTTCAGGTTCTATTATACCACTTGCAAAGTATTTTTAAATTTCTTTAAGAAAACTATGACATTTCAAATGGATGAATCTGTTTTCTTCATTCAGTGTCTTAGTGTGATTCAACGATCACAGGTCACAGCTAGGTAAAGGGTATTTTTAATGAAATAATTACAGAATTGTCACATCTTGATAAATTTTAATTATTGCTTGTTTCTTCTATTCACACATTTCAACTCACTCACAGTAGAGTGCACATGGAAAGATGGAGGGGAGCTTATTCTTTTAATCAGAAGTACCTTAGAATATCAAGTGAGGATTTCCAAAAGCAGAATCCTGGATCGAATCTGCAAGAACTCTCGGAATGATTAACATGGCAGAGTCAGCATGCTATAAGATTAGAGGAGATTGCAAGTCATTCACTAAAAACACAGAAAGACTTGGGAGAATGAACTCAAGGCACTTAAAGGAGTCTATCTCTTTATGATCGTCAGTTTGCCACTATCATATCCCAGCAGAGATGTCTGTGTCTAGACACAGATTTCTCTGTGTTCAGTGATTTACTAGGTGCTCTCTTCAGCAACAGGGCTTTATCATCCATCAGTCACTGATATAATCAATAGACTTGGCAATCAGCTGGATACTTTGGGAGTGCCCTTGAGTTTCCTCTGGCCATGAACGCTATTCGACATAACCCATTCCCAACACTGGAGATTTCATATGATGAGAGAGATGTCAACCTGGGATCTTTGCCTCTCCCATCATTTGGTTATTCAATTTAGATGTCTTTCACATATGTATGTATTTTAAGAAGCTTCAACTGTATTAAGCTTCCATATAGCCCTTCAAATATCATTAGAGTTAGCTGACCCACCCCTTTAATAGCTCCTTTCCCTTCCCCTCCATAGTTAATCCTTTTCTAGCCTCCCCACCCTGTCAATAATTCAATTATTTATCCTGTTTCCCATTCCATGAGAGACTCACTAGACCTTTATTCTATATCTAACCTCTGTGGTTATATGGATTGCCACCTGATTATTGAAAACTTAACAACTAATGTCCGCATATAAACAAATACATACCATATATGCCTTTTGGTGGCCTCTGGCTTATTTCACTCTGGGTGATTTTTTTTCTAAATCTATCCATTTACCTAAAAAATTCATGGTTTCACTTTTTTTAAGCAGCTGCATAGCATTCCATTGTGTAAATGTACCACGTTTTCCTTAGGCATTCATATGGTGAAAGATATCTAGGTAGTTTTCAATTCCTGGCTATTATGTAAATAGCAGCAACGAATATGTTTGAGCAAGTGTTTTGGTAGTAGAATGTAAAGTCCTTTGGCTATATGTTCAAGAGTGGTATATCTGGATCTTGAATTAGGTATATATTTTATTTATAAGTTCATACATGTTTATAATGTGTTTTGAGCAAATCCCTTTGCACTCCTTTTGCATATTTTCCACTATCTCTTCATACCACTGTTTTTCCTAACTCCATCTTCCCTGCTTATTTTTCAAATATTTTTCACTGAGTTCCTTTGGTCCTACCTGTATGTGCACAGGTGTGGGAGCATCTACTGGGGCATGCTTTTTCTTAGGTGTGCATCCCAGAAGAAAACTGATTCTTCCTCCCCAGAAGCCATCAGTTGTCAGTAGCAGCACCTCAGCTAGGGATGGGACTTATGAGCCCTTCCCCAGTCCATGCTGAGACTTTGGTTGGCTTGATCTTGTCTATGTGCTATGCATACAGTTACAGCAGCTGTGAGTTACACATGCAATAACATCTCTGTCATGTATAGGAGATATTCTTTTGTTGCAGATGTAAAAAAAGAATCTCTTATTCTTGAAGTCTTCCACTACCTCTTCCCTGATGATACATGAGCCTTGGGCAAAATGGATGTTATATACATGTCCCATTTAAAACAGAATATGGCAGTTTTATTTTTTTGTACATTGGCTAGGTGTGGATTTCTGTATTTATAATCATCTACTGCAAAATGAGGTTTTACTGATAAGACATGAGAGATCTGTGGGTGTAAAACTGTGCTTATAAAGTTAGGAACTTAGAAAGTAGTATCATATTATGTCTATATAGCTGAATAATACTATTCAGCTTAAAACTTATTACCAGCCAATCACTGTTCTCTGGCCTACTTAACAATCATAGACATGAGCTGTTTTTCAAGAACTACTGTGCCTTTTTTGAGGGCTCCATCCTCATGACATGGTCAGGTCCTACAGTCTTTGCATTCAGACACCATAATCAGGGATCAGATTTCAGCACGTGGAAGGAAAGCACAAAGTTCAATCTACAGCTCACAGTGTATCAGAAAATAGCTCAGTTCTGAAAAATATGCATAATTTAAATAGGAAAAGGGAAAGGATTCATCCTATTTAGAGGAAAACACACAGAACAAATTGGTTTTAAAACTGCCGAAGTACACTGTCAAATTATACATATTATAGAATCCAACAAAAATATATACTACTTGTGGTGGTTAGTTTTATGTCAACTGACACAAGTTAGAGTTGTCTGAAATGAAGAGACCTTCAATGGAGAAAATAAGATTAGTCTGTAGGGCATTTGCTTAAATTGTGATCCATGGGAAAGCCTAACCTCTTGTGAATGGTGTGGTCCTAGGGTTGGTATTACATTATCTTCACTTGATACTAATATGTCAGTATAGATCACCCAAATAGAAGTAATATTAAAAAATTGCATAAATATGATACATCTAATATTCTTGGTGATCTTATTTTTATTACTGTCTGAATTTCCAAATGTAGCAGCTTCTGTCAGCCTGGAAATTTTGTTTGTACTTGTTCCAATATCTATGCAAAAATTTCCTTTGACTTTTTACTAACTAAAAGACCCTTCTAGCCCCTCAATATTGAAAGCATATTTTGGTTCATTTTAAAAATACATATTATTGACATTTATTTCACTTGAGTTAAGCTTCAATCTTTGGTGTATACTTATCCCAGTGAAATTTTAACCATCATTTCTTCTACCATTGTCTTATTGAATGATTTATAGGACATTTCTTTGTATCACTGACTATTTTTTTGTTTTTATTTTTGTTTTTGTTTTTGTTGTTTTCGAGACAGGGTTTCTCTGTGGCTTTGGAGCCTGTGCTGTAATTAGCTCTTGTAGACAAGGTTGGTCTTGAACTCACAGAGATCCACCTGCCTCTGCCTCCCGAGTGCTGGGATTAAAGGCGTGCGCCACCACCGCCTGGCTGTATCACTGACTTTCAATGGTTTGGTTATAATGTACCTTAGTGTGGTTTTCTGATGTTTACTTGCTTGAGAAAAACTAATGTGGGATTCCTAGGATATATACTACATATGTGGATTTACTAGATATTTTTCTTCAGTCATTTCAGTGAGTTGTTTGTACTCTGTTCCTCTTTTTCTCCATTTCTTCCCCCTTTCCTCCCTGTCTCTTCCTTCTCCCTCATTTTCTCTTACCTCTTTCTCCTTCCATGTTTCTCAAGCCCCATCTCTCTGTCACTATCGTTGTCTCTACTTTCTAATTACTTGTACTGTATGTTATTTTTTTCTTTGTGAACATTGCAGTTGATTTTATTATCAGTTTATGAAATTGTGAAACACTCCAGATGTTTGTTTTTACCTTCAGAAGTTAAAATTGCTGATATTTTGTAGCCACAGTGTCCCGTCTGTTGTATATTTTACAGTGATTTTTTTTATTATATGTGAAACTATGTCAGTCTATGCTGTATAGGTCATTTTCTATACAATCTCCAGTTCCATTTCTATGACTGATTTTTTTTCACAATTCTTGTTTGATTTTTGCCATAACTGTTGATCAAATGATAGACACTATGCTTGTTTATGAATGCTATATTGTTTTTAAAAATATATTAAGTGTCTTCTTTTACTTAAAATTACTTGCAAATCAACATTCTTTGGGAGAAGTTTATTAAATACTTTATTAAGAGATTTTGAGTATAGATTTTTTTACTCTCTACTATTTTACATTGTATTTTAATTTAGCAAATTATTAAATGTTGCAAATATTTTTTTATAAAATAGATTACTTTTAAAAAATCTATTTTGTTGTTGATGATTAAATAATAATAATGTTATAGTAGTCTTTGCTAAAAGTATGTGAGGTTTTTTTATTCCTCTATTTTATATATTTTTATCTTTTCAATTTCACTTAATATTCCAAGCACACTTCTTCCTCCCACCTCTCCTCTTGTACCTCCCACCCCTACCACGAGGCCACCCACCATCCACGACTCCTAACAGGTAAGGGCTCCCTTGGGAGTCAGTGAAGTCTAGCACATTAAGTTGGGGGCAGGACCAAGACCCCACTCCCACATTAAGGCTAAGCATGGCATCCCACCACCACCACAGGGAATGGGCTCCAAAAAGCTAACTCATGAACCAGGATAGATCCTGGTGGTACTGTCAGGAACCCCTCAGATAGATCACGCTATACAACAGTCTCCCACATGCAAAGGGCCTAGTTTAATTCCATGGAGGCTCCATAGCTGTGGGTCTAGAGTTCATGAGTTTCCACCAGCTTGATTCAGCTGTCTATAGATTTCTCCATTATGATCATACCTTCCATTGTCCCTATATTCACTCCCCCCCTCTTTGATTGTATTCACGTAGCTCGTCCTGTTGCCTGATTTTGGAACTCTGCATCTGGTTCTGTCAGTTGCTGGATGAACGCTCTATGATGATAGTCGGGGTATTCGCCAGTCTGATTACAAGGGAAGGCAAGTTTGGGCAACCTTTCCACTATTGCTAGGAGTCTTAGCTAGGGTCATCCTTGTGGACACTTAAGAATTGGTGGTGTACACCTTTAATCCCAACAGACGCTGGCGTATCTCTGTGAATTTCAGACCAACTTGTTCTACAGATTGAGTTCCAGGACAGGCTTCAAAGTCATACAGAGAAATTCGTATCAAAAAGTAAAATAAAATAATAATTAAAAAAAACCCTTTAGGGTCAGGCAGAGGTAGAAAGCATGGTCTAAGTGAGTTCTTCACTGTGAGATTTTTAAGCTGGTTTTTGCTGTGGACTGCTATGAGAACTTTGCAGATTGTATTAATTTTCTTGCTATTTTTAAATTCATGTGTTTTATGACCACTGATGAAGTTCCTAGATTCAGAGAAATCTCATAAATGTTCTGCTCTTTAGTTAAACATGATTTCATAGAGTGAATTAAAGGGTGAGGGGATAGAGGGAAATTGGGTTGCCAAATTTCCTTATTTCTGAAGCAATCTCAATAATTGTCATTTCTGAGTTTCTCGTACCTCTGTAATTCTTGTTACATAGAAGGTGGGTGAACCTGTGAGTTTGTAGATATTCAAATAATCTCTCTCCTTTTACTGCACATTTTATATGCATATTTAGGCTTCAGTGATTTTTCTGAGATTCTGAGTTCTGTATCTAATAATGTATTAATGTACAGGAGAGGTTTGAGTTTTGACCAGAGCCCACTGCAGTTTTATCTACAAATAACTAACCATCATACACAGTTGTCTTACTCAGTTTAGGAAGAAAGTCCTTACCCATGGTCAGAATTATCTAATTATAAAAAGCAAGTGTCTAACAACCCAAATATCCTTTAGGCCCTAACATGACTGAGAATTTTATATTAAGTCCTATTTCTTCACCTTGTTACCTATAATTCTAGACATCTACTGGAGGCCTTACATGTACCCTCATGGGAACTTCTACATATTTCTAGCAATCCTCCACTTTAGACAACCCAGTGTAGAAAAACTGTAACACCTCAAAGACAGAACTGACAGAATCAATAAAACACATTGCCATCTTAAACTGTATAATTTTGTGTTAGAGCTTGGTAATGTGTTTGAGGTGGAGAGACACCTGTGGCTGGAGTGACAATGACAAATGGAAGGTACTGAGATTCTAAATAAGGGACCTCAGTTCTTGTTCTTCCTCAAAATGACTTAGGACCAGCACTCAAATTGGAGATAATTTTACACTGTAATTTCACTTTGTCTACATTCAATATGTGTGAAAGATGCTTTGCTTTCCCCAGTATTCCAGAAGTGTCTAAAAATGGCTCAATCAACATTAAAATTGCTGTATCAAATATTATGGATAAGTACACTTTTATATACTAATTGAAAAGAGTCAATTTTGATACTACTTCATTGTCTGTACTCTAATGATGCTGACCAGTTGGATTGTACTACTTAATTGGTGAATGAGACAGAAAGTAGTAAGAGTCCATTCATAAAAGGACTTTATGATCAAACTATCTGGTTAAACAGATTTAAACACATTTTTTAAAATATATATATATGTATATTATATATACATATACATATATATTCCTTAGGAAATATGTACTTGTTACAATCTTTAAGAAAAATACTCAATATTTCTAAAATATTTTGAGAAATGGATTTTTAATTTTAAATTTTTAATTATACTTATTTATTTGTGTTAAGGAAGATAAATGGCTGGAGAGAAGGATGGTGTGAAGATCACAGGGCAGCTTGTAGGAGCTTGTTCTGTCTTACCACTAGTGCCATAGCCAGGTTGTCAAGCTTTGCGAAAAATGCCTTTATTGGCTGAACCCTCATGCCAGAGTAAGTGCAGCAGATTCAAATACAAGTGCTTGAGGAAACTGTTTGGAAATCACGTTCTATTTCCTAGAGGTACTGTGGAATTTTTCAAATGATATCATAACACCATTGTCCAGTCATTTTAGCTCACATATTTCACATAATATTACTTCCTATATGAGATTTTCCAGCATTATTCTGTGTTTGCTTCCATCCTTATTTTAATATTTCTCCATAATCTTATAAGATCTGTAATATTAATATCCCCACTTATCATATTTACCTTACCAAGTATTGAGGGAGGAATTTCGAACTGAGGCTGTGTGGTCACAATTTTGTTGACTTCACCAATATCTTTCCATTACACATTAAAACTTGATAAACATATGTGAAAACCAAGAAAATATTTCAGTTTCTTAACTACTAATAATTTTAAGAATTCATCTAGGAATTCAAAATCAGAAATGCAATCTAGCTTAATGTACACAAATATATATATGCGTTCACGTGACAATGATTGTTATGACATACATGGAGTACTATGGTATGAACTATGAGTAAGATAATAAGGAATAGTCAGTAAACTGGGATGTCTTTCAGACTGGCTTAAATATATTTACCTTTTTTTCTTTCTAGCAATTCCTATCCATCTTTCAGTTTATTTTCTCAAAATCATTTGACAACTGCTCATTCTTATTTTGAATCCAAAAACGTTTTGCTGATTGAGATAAGATACTGCTCTGGCTCATTTTATTACTTTCTGATTTGTCAAAAATCTGTATGGTTTACATCTTCTTTCATTTAAGTTTGTCATGGGATTTTACTTTCTTCATAGTAGAGAAGTACAGGAGAGTCTCAAGTATCAGATTTCAAGTATGATATAAAATTGAATGGATATTTGTTTCAACTAAAATACCTTTTATTTAAATGATATACTTCTTTTAGGAGAGAATTCTTATTGTTGTCATAAAACTACTTATTTTTGAATTATTTAAATGAGGCCTGGAATGAATTTGGAGGAAGATGGGCATATATTTTGTGCCATTTATCCATTTAACACCTTTCCCTAAAGTAAGTTTCACAGAGTAGGAAACTTCTGGTTCCAAAACTGAATTTACAGTATGGAACCCGCTGTAACATTTATGTACAAATTATTGCAGCAGGATACCTTCTGATCTGTATTATTCAGGACAAATGAGTTTCCTTTTTTGTCTTTAATAATTACTTATTTGATAAATAAGATACCAACATAGAAAGAAATCCATAGTGTCTAACACAGAGTTGATGGCTCAATAGATATCTGTCAAAACATGGAATGAATGAGAAAATAGATAGTTGCTCTGCAAATCCCAAATATTTTCTAAAATGTTATGACACATTAGTATGCATATATGTTTTTAATAACTTCTGGAAACATAGTCGTATTTTCCGTCTTCTTTAAACTGTAAATTTCACTATGACTTGGAATCTGAGTTAATGATCAAGATTCATGTGTGGTGTTTACTAAACTCAATAGTAATAAACACCTTTGGGCTAATTATGATTTTTTTTCCTGAAGGCTTTTCCAATTTATTCCTTTATACAGTGTTTTCGCATTGTAATTTTATTACAAAGATTCAGTTTTTGGTAAGTCTCATTCTATACACAATCTTGTTTCAAATTGCACAAGAAAGCACAGTCCATGCAAGCACAGTGCCTTCTAAAAATTAATATTTCAGAGCAGATACAAACAATCATTTTAACCAAAGGACAATTTAACTAAACAGTGCTTTGTTATGTCAGAACTAATGCAACTGAAACAAGGTGGATTTGCTGAAGACTAGTAGAGTTGAAATTGGTTTTCCTCCTATTAAATATGATATGTATTTATTGAGGAACAGGTAGAGTATAATGTTTTACACGTGCTATTTTATTTCATCTTTTCTGAGTAGTGAAAATCTTCCTTTTGCAAACATAAAACTGAAGCTGAGAGAGGTTAAATAATTTTTCTCAAGGTCACAAATTTCAAAATATTGGAGTTTTATCCTACCACTGTTCCACAGTCATCGGCTTTGGTGAGACTCATAGAAAAGAACAAGTTCTTCAAACTCCAGCCCACCTGAGGGAACAAACTGCACCACGAAGTGGAATTCTTTAAGTAGAGACCATCAGGATTGGAGGAAGCAGTTACTCAATGTCATCAGGATCTTAGCATCTTTCTTGCTAGTCTTAAACTACTCTAGTTTTAAAGCAATTGTAAGCTCATAGGAAAATTCGAAGGCATGTATGGAGATCATTCATGTATTCCAGTCCAGTACTGTGACAGCGTGTCTCCAAACAGAATGGTACCTTTCTGGCAATTAATTTAGTGACATCAGTAAGCTTACATGTCATCATCACCCAGAATTCAATATTACCATGAGAGAACTTTCCTGTTGATGCATTTAGCAATGAGTGTGGGAAAATGTATACATGTGCCCATCATTTTACGTTCATATGCCTATCCATGACCAAAAACTCATTTTGGCTCTATGTATTTATCTCACCTATACTTCTCTGAAGATGTGTGATCTGGAGCAACATTTTTTGTGTCTTTCTGCCATCGGTTTATCTTCTTTGTTGAGGTGTCTTTTAAAATATCCCACTTATTCATTGAGTTGTGTCTCCACTTACCAAGTAATAGGAATTATTTGTATTTGGGTGACAATATCCTTTAACAGTAATGTCCTCCACAAGTATATGACTTACCTTATCTTCTCTTTACACTATTTTAGTCAAAGGCAAAATTTATTTTTAATTATTTATAGCACATCAATCATTTCTCTTGCCTATTGTATCTTTGATATTTTATCTTAAAATGTCATCATGTCTCACAAGATAATCTAAGTTTTGTCTATTTCATCATTTATGAATTTTATATTTTTACATTTTACATATAATTCTATGATCCATTTAGAGTAAATTTAAGATTTAATTTGTACATCTGTATTTTTCTCCTCTCTATTGATATCTATCATCTCCAGCCGAATTTTCTTTTAGGTGCTCTAGACTGTTTTAATGTCTTTGTTTCTTTCACTGTTAAAGACAAGTTGTCTATGTTTATTGGCTCCTATTTCTGAGTTATCTGTATTGTTCATTTACGTTTATGTCTTTTCTTTTGGAAGTACTACACCGTCTTGATTACTGTATTTTATAATATCTTTGTGTTTTTAGAATTGCTGACAGTAGTAATCAGTGTTAGAAAAGAGGGGTGTTATTGCTGAAACTATACACAAAAAACTCACAATGACCAAAACCCAAAACTTACAGTCTTACATTCTCGAACCAATCCCTGAATAAAACTTCATAGAAAAGGAACTTAACTGTCTTAGCTTGTAAAGCCTAGGACAACCACAACAAAAGTTGTTGAAGAACACTGATCATTTTAATGTTCATCAAGAATATAAAGAAGTCTAAACCCTTTGTCCGACTTCACATCTGCTGAACTCATGAATTTAATCATGTGCTCTGGAAAAGGAATGCGTTGGGGAAATGATAGGCTTCCCATGCTGATGAAGAGCAGGGTAAATGTGAACTGAACACTGTGGGAAGCCTGTAATTTGCAAATAGAATTCAGAAAAGTACAGACTGTAAGCCTGTTATTGGGTGAGCACTCCAAATCCACAGACTCTGAAATATCAAATGTCCCAAAATCTGAAGCTGTGAGAGTACTACCCGGATTTGAAAACCATTGCAGATTTTGGACTTTTAAGTTTCAGTGAGGCAGAATGAATCTATACCAATGTTCTAAATCCCATGAAGCTCCAAAGTAGGAAAAAAAAGTTGAGTCTCAAGCATGCCAGATTAATGATATTCCAATTACTTAATTTATTCATCTTGAGATAATATTAATGACTACTCCTAGATATTATTCATTATCAAAAGAACAAGGCATTTCCTTGCATTTTGAAAGGATGGAAATCATAATTTTTTTAGATATTGGTATGTCTGTGATGGAGTCCACTAGTACTATTTCTGAACCAAACTATTCTGATAGTAAAATTGCATCCCCCACTGTGCTTCCTCATTTGTGCAAAACCAATAATGCTGCCTTCTCTGAGCTGTTGTAAAAACAAATAATACTGAATAACTACTGTACACAATGCTCTATAAAATGATGGATTGTGTAAGTGCAATGACTGCTAACCACCAAATTGAGTTAGATCAATCAAGATGTGGAGCGCCTGAGAGTTTATGCAAGTTTGCCCTGAAAGCCAGCTATGTGTTTGCTCTTTCTGTCTGTAGCCTAGTTTGCTGATGCCTATCGAGGGTACTTGTTTCTATCTGTGAAGAATTAAACATGGAGTGATAGGAACAAGGATAAACAACAATTTGCTTTGGCATGCTCATAAACAGACTTTCATCTTTCATTTGCTTCCCAGTTACATGCCGTTGTTTATTTGCATAAAGACCAAAATAAAAGCTACTAAGGGCTATATGCCATGAAATCAGAGGAAGACTTGGCATGGCTTTGAAACTCTATGATCAAAGCACTGGGTGTGCATCTGAAGAGTGCCCAAAACTCTTTTGTTTCATGCAGAGGAAACGATTGACTGCATACAATGTTAAAGGGCTTTCATGTAAAGTCATACTACAGCAAAGATTAAAGAAAAAAGTAAAACAAAACAATACAACTTGTTGGAAGGTACCTGGTCATTCTCATTTATTAGTACACAAGGCTACTAACACTATGAAGTAGAAACACCTTCAGATTTGTAGCAAAGGTCTAGGCTATTTAGAATCATCACAACATGAGGAAACTTGTAGAAGCACTGAGTGGTGCTTCTTCTGTCTCTTACTTCTTTGGCAAACTTAACTACTAGGAACATTCATTTCCATGTTTGATTCGCTGTCACAGTAACATGGATCTTAAGTATTAAAAACATTACATATATTGAAACACATATAGCATAACGTGGATACTTAGTAGCCACTTTATGCAAACATTGGCTTTTTTATGTAATGGTATACTTTTTTGCTTTCCACATATAAATTTATTCTTAAATTTTACTTGATAAATCCAGACTCTAGCTACTTAAAATATGTAAATTTAATTTTTAAAAGGCAAAGTTGAAAGATGGCAGTCTGGGGTAGAAGCATGAGACTGAAATGATGATGACATGAAAATGCAAGACCTACATATCCCACCTTTCTGAATGCATTTTAAAATTTGCCTCTAAAGCTTTTAGTATTAAAAATATGAAAGGGAATATGACCTATGTAATTATCTAAAGTATTCATTACATGAAGCAAAATAACTTACTGGCAAAGATGAAGTTATTTGTTTTATTACCTAGTTTCTACTTGAAAGGTTGCTAGGGAGACAAGGACAAAAGAGTGCACCTCTGAAATGAGGGTCTTGTAGCATTCTGCACAGGTTTCTCCATTTTTTCTGTCCGTTTACCTGCTCTTCCTTCCAGATCAGTGTGGGTTGCACCCTCCTTGCTTTGGTTTCCTTAAACCATCATCACACTCTGGCAGCTACATTTGTATTAATGAGGTTTCACTGAGACACAATGGGATAAAAAAAATTGTTAACATTTTAATGTCTACCACCACTTTGGTTTTTCTTCCACTCACAGACCATGAAGATGTCAGCTGCTAGCTAGAACTGCCCCTATCTATCATCCCATCCAGGTCAAAGCTGAAAGAGTGATGCCATTCCATGGGTTATAGAGAAAGACTAAGAGCTGTGAAAATGTCTAGTCATCTTAAAGCTGCAATTCTGAAACATTGTCTCTGTTTCCTTGCCTTGCCCACATCTTGGCGGATGAGCAACATAGGCAAGGGAGGGAATCTGCATTCTTCCCCAACTTGCCTGAAATCTGCCCATCAGAATGAGTCCCTTCAGATAATCATTCTGACCTTGCCCTTGTCTATGGGCAAAGGGAAGCAAGAAATTTGATTGTGTGGTAATATTCAAAGAAAAGACTTTGACATTAAAAAACAAAATCCCTGAAAATAGTTTTTCATAAACTTCCGAGCTGTAATGATAAAATCAAAAGTATAAAGCAAGATGTATGTGCATAATGGCTTTGCAAGTTCTCTCTTTAAACTCTCATAGCTTTAAAATAATTGTGCAAATCCCTGGTGGTTTCTTTCTATATGGAAGAGAACTCTCCTAATGTTTTGTGTTCTCTAAGAAGACCCTAACTACAGTTACTTTCATACCAATTATCTGTGTTTACATAGGTCACTGCATATGGTCAGCACCATTCCAAATAAGTCCATACATTTTTTTTAAAAAAAAATTACTCATCCAGATCAAGAATGAATACTTTCGGTTGGTGCATTGATTGTTTTGACTCATATGTATATGTCTCTCTTTTTTGCATATACATTATGTATATACTTCACATACATTATATATAAAATACATTTTTCTTTATATATATATATATATATATATATATATGTCTGCATTTCATTATGCCCTTAGAACAATGTTGCACACTAAAGTTATTATTTGAATAACTTTATATATAATATTTAATATATAACAATGCATATTTATAATATTCTTATATTTAGGTAAAAATATAAATCTTATTTTGCAGACAAGTAAACAAAAATGTAGAACTGATGTTTAAATTGACAAAGATCAAACATTTTCAATGTTATAAATTTGAAATATCACAATCCCAGAGAACCTAGACAACAATGAGGACCCTAAGAGAGACATACATATATCTAATCTACATGGGAAGTAGAAAAAGACAAGATCTTCTGAGTAAACTGGGAAAATGGGGACCTTTGGAGAGAGTTGAAGGGGAGGGGAGAAGTAGGGAAGGGAGCAGAGAAAAATGTAGAGCTCAGTAAAAATAATAATAAAAAAGACAAAAGAAATATCATAAAGATTATCATGTCAGCCTTTTGCAAATACTCTTGTTTTATAATTTTGTGTTTTTTACCATAATTTAATCTTATTAAATACTTTTGTTGATGCTTATAGTAATTATGTCCATATCAATTTTCAGTACATACAGTTTCTTGATTGACTTATGCATGTTTGTACACATGCATGCTACATTATGTAATTTTAAAGATCAGAGGACTACTTTCAGGAATCAGTTCCTTCCTTCCATTTGGATCAGGGATTAACCTCAGGTGGCTGAGGTTTGTGACAGATGACTGCACTTTCTGAGTCATCAGCAAACACCTTGTTATGACTCTAAGGATCATGTTTTGTGTGCATTGTATCATATAGTTTAATACTGTAATGGTCTTTTAAAAATAGATTATAATTGATATTGAATTTATTTTTAGTGCAGTATAAATGTTATGCCCAAAATGGGTCCCCAAGTGGCAGCAGTGTTGATGATAATCTTTGAACAGGAGGACTCTGGCCACGATTGTTGTTTGATAAACAGAATCAAAGCTCAACACTCATCAGGAATCTTATTAATCAGGTTTTTATTTACTGGGAAAAGCACTACCTCTTTTATCCCCCTCCCCCAAAGCCCACTACCTTCAGGCAAGGTATCTAGGTCCTGATTATTCCAACAGTCTGCATCAGATCAAAGACTCCCACCATGCTATCCTATTAAATCAGCTTGCTTTTCTGCCAAGTTGTTGCTCTCTATTACAGTGAAACGGCCCTACAAATGGGTTCCTGAAATAAGCTTTTCCTTTCTACCCACTGACTGGTCAAGTTTTCATGTTTTACTGCATCCTTGTTTACATTATGGACCTAGCATTTTAAATGACGGATTAGCCATATTTTCATATATTGCTTACTCAATCACTTTTAATTTGTCCACTCACCTGCATTAATTATAATACAATTAATTTTCTCTTACTTGAATATTTTCTTGATTAACTCATGAGTCTAGCAGTTCTTGTGTTTGCTGGTAAGAATCATTTAAAATTTAAAAATCTTTGTTTTTCATGTTTTTTTTTAAACTCAGAGATCCCTCCTTTTGCTTCTCTGCTCAAATGTCATTCCATTTTTCCTCTAAATTCATAGGCTTAAATAAATTTATGAAAATAATTACAAAACAGCAAGAAGAAAAGGAAAATTTAATTTTGTTAAATATATCAATTGTTTTTACAAGAGTCACATTTTATCATATTGTGTCCCATCAAAAATCCCCTCTCCCCTCTCTGTGTCCAGTTTTTATGCTGTCTTGTAATTGTTGTCCTTCCAAATTGCTTTCAGGTTCAGATCCTGCTTTTTATTTTACTCGTTCTGTCCCTGATTTTTGCTGTTTCTTGTGTAGTTCTTTGCCAAGAAGAGAGGCTCTCTTCCACAAGGATTAGCTCTTTGCACATTTCCCAAAGGACATTCTGCAGCTTCTTGTGCTTTATGGGCTCTTTTCTCAAGAAATGCATGATGTCTTCCCATGAGACCATGCCAGAGAACAGTGAAACAACAGCTTACAATCAAAAGTGCAACTTTCTTCACAACTCTGAGTTGGTTTTGCAGAAACAGTTTAAGTAGTGGGATATGCCACATGGAAGTGTTCTATCAATTTCTCTCATATCCATGGTATCAGCTATCTTTTAGAAATACTGGTGCTGTAGTTGGTTTTATCATCTTAATGCTTTCAGTGCTCAGTTATAGGCCCATGGTTTATTCATTATTTTTCAAAGCAGCTCCAATATTTCATTCAGCTAGAAACTTCTCCAAAATTTCATTCAGCTAAAAACTTTATTAGTCC
Source organism: Dicrostonyx torquatus (assembly GCA_028555095.1). Taxonomy (NCBI): domain Eukaryota; kingdom Metazoa; phylum Chordata; class Mammalia; order Rodentia; family Cricetidae; genus Dicrostonyx; species Dicrostonyx torquatus. The sequence goes on along the minus strand of JAQHUG010000017.1, from coordinate 9,255,575 downwards.
AAAATAATATAAAAATTTTTCAAAAATGGGCTTGAAAGTTATGTTTTATAATCCTTGGCAATATTTTGCTTTATATTTATTTTCCTAATTTTCTCATAGACTAGCTCGAACAATGGTGGTTAATAAAAGATGGAACTCCACAGCAGTTGGGTTTAATCTAGTGATAACATGGTTTCACTGCCAGAAACATATTGAGTTTAAAGAACACTTTCATAGACATGATCTCATTTGATCTTTTAAGAGCCCAGCAAATTGGACTTTATTTTACTGGGGAAATTCTAAATAAGGCTGATTGAAACTAAATGGCAAGCTCATGATTGACTGTAAGCTAGTGTAACAACTTGGCTTCCTCTGCAGGCCCTTTGTATCTCATTACTAAAATAATTCCCAAATAGGACCTGCAGGTACCCGGCAATTTCTTTACAGTCTCATATGTTCTCATGGGAAACTGGAATGATTTCTTTTTAGTTATCTTTGTCCACACAAATTTCTTTCTCTCTCTTGCATTGTCAACATTCTTCTTGAAATCTTGAAACATTTCTTCGGCCCTTCACCTGCCCTCTTGATGTGGGAGTGTTCTCCTGTATTTTGTATTACTCTTATTGGTTGAATAAAGAGCTGCCTGGCTTATAAGATAGGTCAGCCCTTAGGTGGGCGGAGTAGACAGAATGGAAGTTCTGAGGAGAAGAGAGGAAGTGAGCCAGTCACCATGGGGCTCCTGTCGCAGATGGATGCAGGTTAGATCTTTCCGGTAAGTCACCACGTGGTGACTTACAGACTTTTATAATGGGTTAGTTTATGAGGTGAGGGCTAGCCAAGAAGAGGCTTGAGATAATGGGCCAGGCAGAGTTTGAATGAATGCCGTTCTCATGTGGTTATTTCGGGTGCAGGCGGCCAGTGGCTGAGAGGGCCAGCGGCTGGGGAACACAACACACACCTCTCCTCCTACATACAACACCCTCTCACACGTCTATATAGACATTTGACAGGTCATGATGGTTTTCCTCTTAAGTGAACCTTGTTTGACTTTCTCTGTGTGCAATGCCCTGCCTCCCATCACTCAAGGGACTATTCATAGGATTGGCAGAACAGTCTTCTCTATTAGTCCTTTCTCTCCAAAGATATTCCTGACCCACAAATGTGATATCTAATATTGCTTATATTTGAGCAAGATTCACCATGAGCTGTCTCCTTTCTACATCACCTGTAATATCGCTGCTTACTTCCAGTCTTGTGCTCTAGAATTCAAAACCTTGGTTTCCCAATTTCCATCAGGTCATTAGCTCAGTCCCATCTTTCAAGTTCTAGTGACCTGCTCTTTCAATGAGAGCAGATGCCATATTCCTTCCATACCTTTTTCTGTTTGTTTTCTATACTGCCTTCAGCATCCATATTTTATAGCTACTATTCAACTCTGGGTGTCATAGTTAGGGTTACCATTACTGGAATGAAACAGCATGACCAAAAAGCAAGTTAGGCCTAGTGGTGGTGTTGCACAGCCTTTCATTCCAGCACTTGGGAGGCAGAGGAAGGTAGATGGATCTCTGAGTTCAAAGCCAGCCTGGTCTACATGAGCTAGCTCCCTGGCAGACAGGCTCCAAAGCTACAGAGAAACATATATATAGAGAGAGAAACTGAGGTCTCTGTCCTACTGCCCAGTCCTGCAGCTGTTTTAAATCCAAAAGAAATCACACTGAGAGGTCTACATTAATTATAAAACTGGCCCATTAGCTCAGGCTTCTTATTAACTCATAACTATATTAGCCCATAATTCTTGTCTGTGTTAGACACATGGCTCGGTGCCTTATTCAGAGAGGCAGTCACATATTGCTTCCTCAGTGTCTGGGTGACAATTGCAGACTGCACTTCCTTGTTTACAGCATTCTCCTTGCCCTGCCTATACTTCCTGCCTGGCTCATGGCCAATCAGCATTTTATTAAATATAGTACAAGTGACAGAATAAAAGATCATTGTCCCACCGCATATGTATAGGAATAAAAGAAAGTTAGGAAAGAAACTTTCCTAACTTATATTATTAGTCTTACACTTCCTCACTGTAGTTCAACACTGAAGGAATTGAGGATAGAAGCTCAAACAGGATGGGAGCTGGGGCAGGAGCTGATGTATACACCATGGAAGAACGCTGGTTACTGACTTGCACCCCGTTGTTTGCTTAGTCTGCTTTCTTATGGAAGTCATTCCAGGGATGGCCCCACCAACAATGGGCTGGACCCTTCGCTATCAATCTCTATTTAAGCAAATGTTCAAATACATGAGCCTATGCAAGACATTTTACCACTCTTCACAAGGTCTCTTATTTGGTGATGTAATAACATCACCAAATGATATCAACTGTGTGTATACTTTTAAATGCTCACAGGAGGCTTTATTATTTAAAATATGGTGTGTGTTCTAATAAACAGCAATACAATCATGAAAAAAAAAGAAATTGCCTTACAGGCTTGCCTACAGTCCAATATTATGGAGACATTTTCTCAACTGATGATCCTTCCTCTCTGATGACTCAAGCTTGTGTCAAGTTGACATAAAACTAGTCAGCACACAGGGTGAGAAACAATTTTTTTGGTATTTCTATGGGACTACAATACAATTCATAGACACCTATTGCTTGATTTATGCCATTACTTTCTAAGACAAATTATTCAATTGACTAATTTTGTGCACTTATATTTCTAACATTTAACTACATATTCAGGTTACTTATACTACATATTTATTTTTTATCAACAATAGCATTTTTTCATAAAATATATTTTGATTGCACTTTGTCTCTCCAAACTCTTTCTAGAACTTCCCTGCTTCCCCTCCCATTCAAATCTATACTCTTTCACTCTCTCATTAGGCATTAAATTTTAAAAGTCATAAGATATAACAACAATAATAATAAATGCAAAATACAATAAAACAAACCATGGGAGAAAAACTAATATAAAAAAAAGAGACAAAAGAAAAGCACATACTCTGAAACACACACATTTGCACATACCGAAAAAACATGAAAACAAAGTTGAAAATCATGCTTAAGAAAAAGATTTTTACGGTTAAAAAGAAATGACCAGACTCTCCTTCCACTAAAATATAAGCTTTATAATTATTACTTTTACCTATATGTTACTATGTCAAAAATCTTAAAGCTTGTCACTTGTAGATACTGTATACCACATTCTCATTTACTACTTATTTACCTCATTACGAGAAACTGTCTCCATTGTACTATATCCACATACCTAAATATGTATGTAAACATTAATAACTCTCCTTATGATGTATGAAAATGTATTCATGTGTACACCCACATCTACACACCCACATATATACATTTATATGTGCATATATAATTTCACATGTTATACTTCTTTCTATAAAAGTAGCCCTTGATTAAATTTCATGTCTGAAATACTGTAGACAAAATGCACAGCATTGGCCACATGACACAAGACACATATTCTCCACTAAGGAAGACCATTGTATTAGCCAATGAGCAAGTATGAAGTGAGCATGAGTTACTGTGGTAACAAGGAAAGGACAATGTACCTAAATTTTAGCTGTTCTCTGATGAAGATAGTACTTGGAATTACATAAGGTGGCCAGAAAATGTTATCTCCACTGTGACCCTCCACATATATAGGGGTATAGTGAATTAAAGTTTCTCTCTCTGAAAGGCAAAACCATAGAAAATATCCCATGAAGTCTGGGAGGATAATTCAGTCAGTAAAAGGCTTGTCACACAAGCATGACTACCCAACTTCGACACCCCTCCCAGAACTCATTTAAAATATGTGGACATGGTAATATATATTTTGCATTTCAGTGCTGGGGTGCAGAGACAAGTCGTGCCTTGGGGTTAGCTATCTTGCCAATCAGGTGAGCTCCTGTTCTCAGTGAGATAAACTGACTCCAAAAAAAGTGTCTATGTCTCATCAGGAATGAAAACAGGGCTTGTCCTTGGTACTGAACAAGCATATGTGCACACATGCACTTTCCCCATGAACACACACACACAAAACAAAACACCAGAAGACTCATGTAGCATATAAAATCTGTACAGTGGTTAATATATAATTTTGAACAATACAGCATGCAGTTTAACACTACGAACAGTATATTGATTGAAGAATTTCAAAAGGAGATAAAACATGTAGTGGTAATTCATTTTTTTTCTCTTCTCAGAACTCCTGAATGCAAATCTATAAAGAGTTAAATCATTTAACCTTTGGAAAAATTATTGTGTTTGGGATTGGGTTGTCAAACAATTTTCCCCAATTATTAAAAATTTGTAGGCTTCTTATACACATTAAAGTTTTTAAAATAACTTTCATGGACAGTAACAATTTGATAACTTTGGGAATAAACAGATGCACATGTACAAAACCATGAACATATATGCATACTTATTGATGATTTTTGCTTACATCTAAGTCCATGCATATTATAAGATACGCCTATGTAAAGGATATGCATATATACATATGTATATATATGTATCATATATATACATATATATACATATATATACATATATAGTTCTGTTGCTTAATGGTTGATTTTCAGACCACAATACAAGATTGCTTTAAATGAAAGATTTACTTCAAGTAAATGATGTTATACATTTTCTATTTTTTAAAATTATTAAAATACTCTGCATTTTAAATATTGATTATTTCTAGGTTTTAATCTTATGATTAAAGTAGGTTCTCTTCAGTTTGATATAACATGTATAACACCCTGTCTCTTTTGTTTTTTTCTGTTTTCTTTTTAGAATGGGGTCTTACATTGAGGAGAATAAAGCTGATGGTCTTAGCTGTCATTTTCACATAATTTGGTACCCTCACACACATTTCTGCTTTTTCCAAAACCAGCATTCTGGATATCAAATGTCACTTTTCCCAAGTGGAGATTCTAACTGAATATAAATGCCAAATGCCTCATCTGCTAATTAATGGCATCTGCAGACACCAAGACTAGTATTCCTTTTGATTTATTTTGTGTTCAGGCTTAAACTGTTCTTTAGGGAAACAAGTATCCTCATTTCATCAGTCCTAATAAAGCTCAATGTATTCAAACCTCTGGTAAGACTGGAGAATCTCACATTTAAAACACAGTGATTATCCATAATCCTTGTTAAGAGAAACAGTCCAAGTGCCGTGCCACTGACTCTTGAATATGTACACAAGGGGGAGGGGTTTCTCTACTTGGCTTCAAGCTTTCACATTGCTCAGGTCTGAGGCTCCTGGCATCATCATATAATTACAAGTGTAGCCCACAACGTTTTGTGAGGCACACACTACAGAGTCCCATCCTCTGACATCCAGAGTCATTTTGTTGAGGGTAGGACCACACTACATCCTAGCAAATTCTCAGCAGATACTAGTCATACTGTTCCCTGTAATGCATTTACAGCTCCAGATGCAAACCAACTTCTCATGAAATTTGATGTTTGTTCCATCTTCCTTATGGTATGCAACTGAGCAATGAAAAGTAAACAGCAGGACTGCTTCATAACCTCTGCAGTCAAGCCAAATCATAGCTTTTAAAGCAATTTTTCCAAGATGTCAGGACCTTGGCTAGAACTTTTACCGGTCATGTTCTGCCTTTACTTCTCTCTCTTAAAGCTGGAGAAAGACAAAAGTGTTCTCTGCAGAATACCCTCAGTCCCTTTGGTCAATCACACCTAAGGGGAATGCACCTAAATTCTACCATCGTCTCCATATGGGAAGACTTCCCATATCACTCTCTGTCTTTGAATTTTGCTCACTTTCCTGTGGTAGCTGGTAATGTCTCTAAAAAAGAGGTTTCTGAATAAATACCAACTGAGTAAATAAAAACCAAACAAATCCAATTAGTCTTTACTTTTTTCATAGCCAGCATTGAGCCAAGTATCACTACACAATAACTACAGAGTAGTAACATGTCATTGTCATTCTTGTTCAGTACATTTTTTTCTTTTTTTTTCATTTTTCCATTCAAAAATTTCCACTCCCCCCCTCCTCCCATTCATTTCCTGCTCCCTCCCCCACTAATCCTCCTCCCTCCATCTCCAGCTTTAAGAGAGGGCAGGGTATCCTGCCCTGTGGGAAGTCCAAGGCCCTCCCCACTCTATCCAGGCCTAGGAAGCTGTGCATTAGGGTCCCCGAAAACTAGTACATGCAGAAGAGATAGGTCCCTGTGCTCTTATCAATGGCTTCTCTGTCAGCTCCCATTGTCAGCCACATTCAGAGAGTCTGGTTTGGTCATATGCTCATTCAGTCCCAGTCCAGCTGGATTTGGTGAGCTCCCATTAGATCAGGCACACTGTCTCAGTGGGTGGACCAACCCCTAGTCATCCTGACTTCCTTGCTCCTCTTCTCCCTCCTTTTGCTCTTCAGCTGGACCTTGGGATCTCTCCACATCAGAGCACTGTTCAGTACATTTTTAGGAAAAAGAATGTTGGTGATATTTGATGAGTGTAGCTCCTGATATAGCTAGGAGACACAGTCTTGCAGCAAACACACTGACCCTCTGGCCTTAGAATCACCGCCCCCCTGCCCTGCTTGCATATGTTTCATGAGCTTTAAGTGAAGGAGTGGTTTTATAGATACAGACATCAGACCTGAGCTCCAGGGTTACCCCAGGAGCAATAGACCATCTAACAACAACCGCCACATCAATCTCAAGAAACCAACTTTTGGCTGTTCATTGGGGAAGTTCATGTAATATCAACTATTTCTCCTGTCTTGGTTTCCTAGATACCAGACACTTTGTACACAAATCTCAGAGGATTCAAGCTGGAGGTGCCCTGAAAACATTCCCCTGAGGACTAGTTTTCACATATCAGAAGGTTCTGTGCAAGCTGCCAAAGGAAAAAAGCAATCAATAGTACTATTCAGTTGTGCTGCCTATGAACAGCAATGAAAAACATGACAAGATATCCCTGAAAATTCAATTGGGTCACTCATACCTTGCTGGTAACCAAGAATGTTCTAATGGGACTTAAGGTCCACCTAACAGGACAGAAATCACGCGAGGTCCTGGAAACCTAGCCAACTATTTGAGGCTAGTAAGGGCATAGATAGATCTTTAGTAGAGCCAACTACCACCACTATACTAGATCAGTAAAATTCCTAACTGCATTCTAAACATTCATCATAATACTCGCAAGTAAGTACAGCTCTCTTTCCAGTAGATGAACACCATCACAGACATCTCAAACTGGGCAATACGCAGTGAATAAAGGGTCATGGGCTGCACAGCTCCATTTGGCACAGCTTAAGTACAACTGTTGCTCCGAAGGCTCAGGGAATACTGACAAAAACAAAAGAAAATTTTAAGGGTCCTCAGACCAGGAAGTGTACTGTGAGATTGTGGCGCCTAGAAACGACAAGAAAGCTTTCCTTGTGATGCCACAACAGCATGGCTACCTGAACAATGTACAATATAGTATATATGCTATCGAGAAAGGAGAAATTTCATAGCGGTCCATTTCTAAATAAAAAACTACAGGCAATTAGTAACTGCTGAAAGGAGAGTTTGTATTCCGTAATGATGAGCCACACTGAAATCAAATGTAGAGACAATAGTAAACAGGTAGTATTTATGTTTTATATATATTTATGCATATATGTATTTTGTTATACATATATTGTTATATATATGCACTGTAGTTATAAATGTAATGGCTATATGTATACACACACATAACATTTGTGTAACTATATATGTGTGTGTTATACGTAACTTTAAGAAAAAATGGAGGTAAAAACCTTGAGAAAGAGTAAGGGAAGTCATAGGAAGAACTGATGTGAGAAGACATTTGAGAGAGGAAATGAAAGTGGGAGATGATATTGCTCTACTTTAATTGTTATCACTTAGAAGTCTTTTCTAATGAGAAACAGAAAGAGAATGGATCTTGATGAGAAGGGAGATGAAGAAGACTAGGAAGAAGAGAAGAAAGAAATATGTTCAGAAAAGAAATCCATTTTCAGTAAAAAGGGAGTAAATACCCAAGAAGTGAAGTTACTTTCAAAACTCAGTACGGTGAAGAAGAACCAATGAAGGACTTAACACAGTGAGGCACACCAGAAGTCTCAGCACTCCTGAAACAGAGAGGGATCATCACTAATTTTAGGCCAGCTTGGAGTACAGAGCAAGACTCTGTCCTCCTACATAAAGGTGTTATGAGGGATCAAATCAGGAAAGAAAAGGGAATGACATCTATGAACATACACACTTTAAAAAACTAAAAATACACAAACAACTTCATTTCTGTGTGGCACTTGTCTTGGAAATGGAGGTTTGTAGAACTTTCACAAATATGCCATTATAATTCTTTTAGTTGTCAGAAGAGAAATAAACTCATACCTATTTCTAAATACCATGAATGTTACCCGGTCAAATTAAAGCCATTATTGATTTAAAAGATTTTAAACTTGGAATCAAGTAAAATAAGTTGCCAAGAGAAAGCCTAGACGAATTCTACAGATACATTCTAAATTGTCAAACAATGCATGCATATCCCCTTAAACCATAAATAAAGAAAAAAAATATTCTTTCCAAATTTATACCTAGATAATGAAATCCTTGTTTTTCTCTATTCTGGGAAGAAAGAACTTAGTTATCTTTTTTTTTTTTTTTTTTTTACAGAGAGCATGATAATTTGCTCCAGAAGTTATGGAAACAAATAAATCAGTGATGCCATTAAAAAATATAAGGTAAATAAATATAACTTGTGTCTATAAAAAATTAACATAGTCTGTATATCAACTGCTCCAAACCAAGAACTGAAGTCACCAGCAAAATACAGGTGTTGATTTATATAAATTATGCTCTTGAAAATGGCATAATATTATGAAATGCTACAGAAAATAGGATCAAAAATTGAGGTTATGTCCTATAGACTGAGATCTACTTAGTATTCTGCAGATAAAGCAAACTTAAATAATTTAAAATATGCCTTATTCGTTAATTGAGTGGCAATGCTAATAATATATGAAAATTGTCTTCAGGGTAATGCATGGATTCAAACAAATCTACTGAAAATCCCAGAAGACCTTGCAATAATTGATATAGTGCAACCTAGACAAATACTCCATCCTAAGAAAGAGTGAAATACCATCATCTGCAACAATGCAATGTGACTGTATAATAATATGTTAAGGGGCAGGGGATAGACCAGGGATAGAAATTATATCATATTATCACACGCATATATTCAATCTAGAAGATATGATCTCACAGACCCAGAGAGCAGAAAAGTGATTACACAAAGTGGGGCCAATAGATAGGGTTAATGGAGACCTGGATATTAAGTCAGGTTAACTAAGGAGTAAGACGTTTTAGCATGCTAGTGCACATGAGCATATAATGTACTGTAGGTTTTAAAAAGAGAGAGATGATTTTGCATGCTCTCAGCACAAAGAAATAATAAAATTTTGAGTTGATAAAAATATTGTTAGTCCTTAAATGCAGTTGTTACATTTATATGTATTACTTCAGAGTAAATTTAAAGAAGTGAAGAATTGTCTACCAGAATATCTGCAAGTAGAATTAAAGACGTTAAATCTGCATTTTATATACACATAAATATATTATATCTTCACATGCTTATGAATTAAACATATACATAAGCATGTATCTTTCTTTTTATACACATATATTTTGGAAGTCTTGTGATCAAATGTTTATGTAGATATTATTTTGCTATTTTTAAAGGCATAATGGAAAAATGTATAATGAATACACAGGTATCACCTTATAAATCATGGTCATGAATAGGATAAAAGTAGTTACTCTACTTAATTACAGAATATAAAATATTTATGTACCATAAAATCCCATACAACATTTCTATCTCTAAAATGTCCATCATTAAATTATACATAGTGCTATGCAAATTCAAAATCTGTACACTAATTAAGCAGTGTCTTACCAGCAGACACCTATGAATACCTTGTATAATTTGAGTTTTCCCAAAGTTGTTTTAAAACATTCCATCTTACAGCTAACGCACTAAAAGACAGCAAATTATCAAAATATAAAATAAAAAGGAGGAAAAAGTCAGCTTGGTACTTCATTACTCCCTTCTTCCCTAACACTAATAGGCCAGTAAAAAGTTGTTTTGATTAGAACTTGGATAATGTGAGAATTAGAAGTTTCTTTACTTCTGTTTTGGGCACTCAGTCAAGAACACACATACTCTGTAAAACTAATAAACATCATTTTTCACTTTTTCCTTTTGACAAATGGCATAGGTTGAGAAGATCTCTTGAAAGAGCAGGGTAAGTGATTAATATATTCATAGTCACATCAGATCAGAAATCTTAGTACTCCTTGAATGGCAACTGAGGAATAGAAAAGCTGACTGCGGTCTGAGGGCACTACCTTACCTACACAGGTCTCCAAGCAGATGAATCTCGGACACCAGAAACAATCAGACACTAGCCAAAATTATGTATGGCTCTTTCCATCAAATGTCCTGATATAAACTCAGCATATCTGCTCACGAGCGGTTTAACAAAACTTTGGCTAACTTCAACATCTGTGTCTTCCTCAGTGCCCATGGGAAGAGATTAAATAAAATTCTCTAAGCCTCTCCATGATGCAGAGTTAGGGTTAGACAAGCCTTTGCTTCAGGAAGCTGGCTCTGCATTTCGCGTTTGCAGCTATCCTGGACTTTCTGTTCTTCCATATAGTTACTTATTATTCTCTCAAGGTCTATGAAGAATTTTGTTGGGATTTTAATGGGGAATGCATTGAATCTATAGATTGCCTTTGGAA
>JAQHUG010000017.1:9214593-9229436 GCA_028555095.1 Dicrostonyx torquatus | reverse complement strand
GTATCTGAACAGAGAATTTTCAACAGAAGAAGTTCGAATGGCCAAAAGATACTCACAGTAATATTAATAATAAATTGTCAAAACTTTAATTGAAATGTCACCCTATTAGGAAAAAATAATAGGAATAAAACAAATCCAGAGAAAACAAGAATATGTTGGGCCAGTTACTCCTGGCAAGATAGTTACATGACTTGAATATGTTGCTAATAACAAGATGAATTAATTTAAAATGAGAAAAAGTCTAGAAATTCCAGAAAGAAATCTGTAAGTATTGCCAAATGATACTTGAAAATAAAATTACTATAAAAATATTCTGGAAAATGCACAAATTTAGCAAAATGAAGTATCCACTACTGGGTAGCATGTCAAACACTGAGAAGTACAATGATTGTTGGTAAAACTGAAAATGGTACAATAATTTTAGAAACAGATATGATAATTTGATTTTATATATATTTTTGCTGAATATGTTCAGTATTACAGAGCGAGATTAAAGGAGGCTATCTCTTCCTGAAATTCTATGAATATTTTATGAACACCTTTCAAAAACTTTCCCGTATGAGACTTGATTTTGACATGTGTTTTTGCTTCTAACATTATATCATTAGCATAAATGAATTGCACAAAATAACAGATTCATGATGCTATTCCCATGCACATATTTCTTCTCTCTTCATTTTTCTCTTACTCCTGTTTTTCCTAATTGGCTTCCATTAAATTTTCATAATCTTTCTTATATTTCATATATGAGACAAATAGCATATTTGTACAAGTTTTTTGTTGTTGTTGTTTGAAGTTCTAGCATCAACACCATTTTTCTAGAAAGGATTAATTTTATTTTTATAAGTTGTACTTATTTTTATTTTATAGCATTTGTGTTTTGCCTGCATGTATGTCTGTGTGAGAGAGTCATCTCTTGGAGTTATGCACAGTTGTTAGCTGTCATCTGCGTTGTGGGAATAGAACCCAGGTGCCTGGAAGAACAGTCAGTGTCCGTAACCACGGAGTCATCTCATCAGGCCCTGATTCCATTCTTTAAATAGAGTACTCCATTGTGTTCATATATGCCATTTCCTTTATCACTTTATCCACCTGCTGACATCTTTGTGGATTCCAAGTCACAGTGACTGGAAATTGTGTCATGGTAAGCATGGGTTTGCAGATGTCTCTGTTGTATGTTAACTTTGATTTCAACTGTATTTCCAGCAATGGTATATGTAGACTTTTAGCTTTCTCCATGCCTTTAATGATGATTTCCATAGTTCTTTGACAGCTTCTTTGCCCTGCACAATTGTCAGCAATGGTTGTTCTTTCTTACTGATGACAAACATTTTTATTTCAGTGAGATAGAATCTCAACTTCATTTCGGTTTGCACTTGTCAGATGGCTAAAGTTTTTCATTGACCAGAGATGTCTCACATGTTTATTGGTGATACATAACTTTTTCTCTCAAATTGTGTGTTTTCAACTAATTTTCCCACTTATCAATTGGATTATTCATTTTCAAGCATTTTTGTTCTCTACTTAGTCTAGATATCAATCTCCTGTAATACGAATTATTGTCCAAGGTTTTATATCATTTGGTAATCTGTCTCTTTACTCTGTAAATTGTCCGTTTTGCTTCATAAAGGCTTTAATTAGATTAAATTTGTGGGTTCTTGTTATTATTACTTGAGCAAATGAAATCTTCAGCTAATCTTATCTATCTATAAATCTTTAAATATTTCTCTTATTTGTCCCTGGAAATATAAAAGTTTCAGGTCTTATATTAAAGGCTTAGATCCATTTCCCATCTGAATTTTACATAGGATAATGGGTAGACATCTAGTTTTTGTCTTGTACATGCTGATATCCAATTTTTCAGAAAATATTTGTTGGACAGAATGTTTTTTCAATGCATTTTTGAAACATACTATGTTCATTTAATTTTAAAGATTTTTGCCAATTTTAAAATCATTGTCTAAGCTGTATATGAGTTTGAATATATACTGACAGGTACCTCACAATATACACAATTGACAGGTACCTCACAATATACACAATTAGAATGATAAAGAAAATATTTTGGGGGGCAATAAGAAGGCTTTGTAGGTAAAGATGCGCCACCTAGACTAGTGATCTAAGTTTGATCCCCAAGACCTACATGATTTATCCAGTTTGGTCTCAGACCTCACAAGCTAGGCCTTGGAATCTGCCACCATATCCAAATAGGCAAAAATCATGATTATAACAGTTTTAAAGTCTCTAGGTAAGTTATTACATGCCATGATTCTGTATTGTTCTCATTACTGAGAACAATAGGGCTTGGAACATGCTTAGCAAGCACACTACCATTTAGGCACATCCTCAATCCATTATCTACCCACTGTGAAGAATTTTGGTTACATTCAGTGGGTATATTATTTATTATATTTAGATAGATAAAGCATGTTAACTCCTTACTAACAATGTTACCCTTTCAATAGAAGATGAAAATGGTTTCTTATTTTACATTCATTTTCATGCTGCTTACAGTAACGTATGTCATGTGATAAAAACTCAATGGATATTTGTTGAATGGAGTAAAAAGACTATCAGAGTGCAATCTTGCTCTCCTACGAATATTTATGAGTGTGATATTTATGTCTTCATGAAAATAGACATTTTAAGAAGCTGAATACTTGCTGAATATTTATAGTTTATATATATAGCCAGAAATTGAAGAATGTTTTTCAATAATCTGGGTGAATTGTTTCAGTGATTTAGAAATTAACTTCAGATATTCTGCCATCATCTTTTAATTATATAGGATAGTTGTAATTTGGGGAAACTAAAGCATATACAAATTATGGGTGAATTGTATGTGTGCATATTATCTTCTCAAATAATTTTCACAGTTTATGAGGCCTTCAGTTAGATGCAATCTTTCTTTTCCTTACATAGATAGAAAAAACCCTAAGAGTAGTACTTTTCCATCTGTTTATATATCTTAATTTCGTGGAAAATTGTGATTCTTTGATAGACTTTTTGAAATGCACAACTTTTTGCTTCTTTCTCTAAAAGTCAATTAGAAGGCATAGCATTGCCAGGAGTATAAACTCTTAGAAAGTTTATTAGAACTTTTTGCTTAAACTTAGGCTTGAGTCTTTGTGCTTCCTGGATAGTTCAGATAATTTCATGTATTACCGTTGTCTTTGATAATTTCTATTAATACATCTAAGTCCTGCGCTGACTGTAGCACTTTCCAAATTAGATGTCTGAATGCCAGGAAGCCAGTTGTTTGCTTCCTTTGTCACTTTCTGAGGGTCAGGCACTTACATCAAAGAAGTCAACTTCAGATTCTGCTAGAATCTCACTCTGCTGATCAGTGAAGATTGTTGGTAGAAAGCCAGAAAAGGAAATGAAGGCTTTCATGTTTCCAAATATAGGAAATACATATGTCTTGAGTGCCCTGTAATGAACTGCAAATAGCTCTTATAGATGCAAAGGAAGAGGAATTTAACCATGCGATTCCATTTAAAAACTGAAACCGTAGGAAGAGGATGCTTGTGTTTATGTGCATTCAACATCCACTTTGTGTAAAACTGAAAAACCTGTGACATGCAAGACACCCAAATAGATCTAGCCCTTCGTATTTCCGTAAGCAACATTCCAGCTTGTCTATCAATTAAAAATATAGTTTAGCTTTTTAAAAGTGTGTGTCTTTGTGTGTTTGTGTGTAGGCATATATGTGTACAGCCAGTTGCCTGGGGAGGACAAAGGGATTGGATTGCCAAAAAACTGGAATTATAGGCAATTATAAATTGCCGGATGTGCTTGCTAGATCTCAAACTTGGATCCTCTGCAAAAGAAGTACATTCTGTTAACTGCTGGGTATTATCTCCAGTCAATTTATGTGTCATTATTATATTGCATTTGCTTTATTAGTATCTTCATTATATTTATTTACCAGGAGTTTTATACGATTACTCACTTCTAGAGTGATCTGTCAATGATATTAACTAGACACAAATGCTTTGTCAAACCAGTCAGTGACTATTCGAGGTTCCAGCTCATCATCCTTACAGCACTATTGTTGTATGCACTTCCATACTAATAGCCTTTTAAAATTAATTTAATTATGTATGTTTATGTGCATAGTGGGAAAATCTGATGCTTATGCATGGCCTTATGACTACAAGAAGGCTGTTAACATTTCCATTACTTTCAACATTTAACTTGTTTTTTGACTAAAGTGCAATAATTTACTTTTTCTGTGAAGTTTTGCAGTAAGTAATAACAGTTTTCATTAACATAAATAAGTAGGATTTCCTTAAAGAAAGCATCAGCATGGTGCACTTGAATAAAAAGGTGACTCTGGTTCTGATCCAAATTAATTATGTGAACTGGAATGGAGCTGATTCATTGGGTTTTCTTCTTTCTCTGTAAAGTAGACATTTGGTTAAATAAGTGAAGACAATTTTCTGGCACAGACATTATCATATCACCTTAGACATTTATTTTTTAAATTTCTAGCAGTAAGGAACAAGTAAATGGGTTGTTAAGTTAAAGCACTTGTTATTGAGCCTAAAGACCAAGTTTGCTCTGTGAAACTCACATGGTAAAATGAGAGACTTTTGACTGTCATTAGAGCTTCATGGCACACACACAAATAAACATACAAATGCACACACACAGACACACGCACACACGCACACGCACACACACACACACACACACACACACACAGAGAGAGAGAGAGAGAGAGAGAGAGAGAGACTTTAAAGTTTAAAGCACTAATGGTATATGAATCCTGAGCAGACACAAAGCATCTAGCTTCTTCATTGTGGTTTTAGAAGCAATTAATCCGTTTTCAGCATGCACACTAGTTTTGTCACTGTTGTTGCTGTTCGATTTTGAAGGTTCTACCAGAGATGCCTCCTCATCTTTAAGGGTGTTAATGAACGTGTACAGTTACAAGTCAAGCATAACGAATGATCCTGGTCTTTATTTAGTAATCAGCTATCAGGACTCCGACTCTCCATGCAGTGTCCTCAACAGATAAAACTCAAGAACTTCTACAATTTCTTTCCATAACTTACCCTCATTTTAAAAAAATATGGCTATATATTGAAATCTTGTACTTACTTGGCATTGAATATTTATTTATTGAAATTGATGTTCTTAGATCTGCTTTTTAGGTTTTGTTTGTTTGTTTGTTTTTCACTTTGACTTTAAAATGATCAATCAAATACTATGTTGTAAATGTGGGCCACTACTAGTAGAAGAACAAGGGCATATCTTCACTTGTGTGATCACCTGCTAAACAAAATGTTGGCACATGTATTTGAAGATTGTCTTCAGATAATTCAAACCTGACACTCACGTACCATTTTCTTTATGTGACATACTCATCAACTGAGTCCTGGTCCTTCCTCACATTCCTCCACATTCCCCAGTCCATATAGGAGGCTAGGATCTAATCTTTCATGGTTGCATATTTTTAAATATTACATACCATTTTGCTACCAAGTTTGATTTTGCCAATAGCTGATCATGATGGTCCAGCTTCTCTGTCTCTGATAGGATGCCATATTGAATTGTCACAGACAACAATTTTATACATCACATAGAACTGGGCAACAGGAAAGCCTATAAGGAAGATACTTGTACTACCCTTGAGACCTTGGCAACCTCTGAGAAAATGCTTCGAACTAAAATTAATACCTCAGATATGTGCTTCAGTATTTTCTTCCACTAAAAGTATTTGTTACTTTTTGCTTCCTACTTGAGAAAATACAATTAATTTCCTAAGTGATATTCTGAAAGGTAGCCAAATTCTTCTTGTTACACACTCCTACCTTTTCTTTAATCCTGTTGATGGATTTTTGTAGTCCACTTTAAAGCGGGTGACCTAGCTGGGGAATGAATCTGTAAGCACACCCTTTTAAGAAAATGGCCAGATAAACAGAGGGCAACTAATTGCACCCAGACTGGTATTTTGGTTTAGACAAGGATTAAAATAGATATTTTGAAAGTCTAAAGATTGTTCTTTATAATCTTTTTTATATAAAAGTTCAGTGATAATATACTATGGCTCTCATTTTTTCATGTGTAGTACAAAAATCACCTTGGTTAATTTTGAACTTATAGTTTATGCTCTGTCAGAAACAGATGAACAAGACTGTAAAAACATAGGAACCAGGAAACTGGTTCCACTTTACACTTACAACCCAGGAGCTAGTCAAACATGGTCAGGAACTAGCTATCATATATTTATAAATTTATGGGTTTTTTTTATGACTTTTGCATATAACTGTCTTCTTTTTCTTTCTCCTTAAGCTTCAATCCTTTCCCATTATGAATCACGGCAACAAACTTGTTGTTAGATCCCTCACAAAGATGTGGTAGTGAAAACAGAACATCTGTTTGCTGATAACGGCATTCATACATAGAAACCTTCTCCACAGCATGGGACTGTAGATTAATGCTGCTCACTCTCACAGAGAAGTGCTTTCATCTCTTCAACAAAATCACACACTATTTAATAGATAGTCTATGCAGACAGCCACTTATCTAGTTTTATATCATTTAATTGCCTATCACCTATCACTAATTTACCATTAATCTTTTTATCATCAACTTAGCATATATAGCTATAATGTATCAGTCATGCTATGTCTATCATCTATCTATATATCTATCATCTAATTACCTATCTATCTATCTAATAACCTATTATCTAAATATGTAATCTATGTATGCATCTATGAGTTTATCATCTAACATCTCTTTTCATAAATCTTTAGTTAGTATATCATCTATATTTATCATCTATTGATCTACAATTTATCATTTACCAACTTAAGATATTTAAATTCTCCTTCATTTATATGTTACCTATTTATCATTTGTCATCTCATAATCTATCTTTGTTATTCTTCTTCCAGCTTATACTTTTATTATCTATTTATATAAATCATCTCTTGTGCAACCTAAACTTATACCTCTGCTTGCCTAAGTTCAGTCGAATAACAAATGGGCACTGCACTGCTTCCCGCCCATTGTGTGTCTCTTCTCAGTCCATCTCCAATTCAGTTATTAAAACTCTGACCAAAAATTGAGTTTGCTCCCTCAGACTCCTCTATTCATTCTATTTACATTTGAACTAATCCTCAACACTTCTGATGTTTGATTTCCTGAACCAAAATGGGTGGCTTACTAGGCTATTGGGATCACTGTCACCTGTTGTTCCTTTCTTGGAATAATATCACCAGACATCCAGACAACTCATGCACTCACTAACTCACACTGCCATTAATCCGCTGCTCAGCTGACCCATGTGTGGTGGTCAATAATATATCCCATCACGTGCTATTTTTTCTTGCACTCGCATGTTAGCATGTTCTTTAATTGGGATATTTCATATTGTTATTTTCTTTGTGTTCTTAAGAATGCATGTTTTTTGACAATAATGTCTTTGTTCATTTCTTAATTGGCATAAAGTGAAAGTTAAGTAAATATAATTTCCCTAAACAGAAGAATCTTTGTTGTTTGTGGCAATAGTTTTCATCTGAATTCTAGAATGCAGCCCTCTGTTATTTTGGTGTTTTCTTGTTTTAAATTTTAAAAATATTTTTGAGATTATAATCTAATTACAAGTTTTCTCCCTTGCCTTTCTCCCTCAAAACCTTCTTATAACGCCCTTACCACCCTCAATAAATCCATGGCATCATCCTTTATTATTGCATATGTAAATGTATATACATATATATTCTAAATATAACTTGTTAGGTTTACATAATATCATTTGTTCTATATAATATTGTTTGATCTATATAATATTATTTGCATATTTTAAAATTTTATTATTAATTAGCAAATTAGCTACTTTTTCAATATTAGATTTTCTGTAATTTAAAAAATTGTTTATATAGAAAAACTAGAAAGAACACATATTTTAAAAATTAAAAATTTTTTATGCCTCTTTCTCAGGGGAAAAAGTAAAATGATTAAGGTTGTTTTGGCCACTAGTCTTACATCTGTTAATTTCAGGAGAATATCTGTTAAGCTTCCTGGCTCCCTTGTCTACAGTCTCCCTCTTCCTTCCGGTCCTAATTCAATTTCTCTGACAAGTTGGACATGATTTCTCTTAACACTTACATCCCCCCATCAAGGCAAATGCAGTCTGCTCAAACATATGGTCTCTTCTGGACAATATTTTAACTTTAATTTATTCTGCACACTCCTTTGACTTGACAGTCTCTAGGGACCATGAATGCCTGGGCTGGAGGCAGATCAGATGGAGGTCTCTTGGACGTAGGGGCTAATAAGAGGATTGCTTACGATTTCTCACAGACAGTAACTGTTCTTCACGGCGATTCCTGGGAAGATGGATGTTGCACAAATATCTATTCACTCCAGACAGAGAAATGACGACACACCAAAGGGAGAGAAATTTTTTTTCAAAGTCTGACTTGATAAGCCAAGTTTACTTGGGCCACTTACAGGAATGTGAGGGAGGCGTACTTCCAGAATCAGGGGGAATTAAAAGGCAGCCCTCACTGAAATGTCACTCCACAAAAGGGGTTATCGCAGGAAAGGTCTGCAGGCATTTCAACAGGTTGCAGAGTCTCTGCATCTCATCCCCCAATACTAGTTTCCAGCTTGTATAACCTAAGGGAGCTGTCAAGAGACATGCAAGGTTTGTTTACTCGAGAGTCAATCGAGTCTTGCTTCTTCTTTTTGGAAGGATGCTTCAACTTAGATCCACCAAGTCTTAAGCAGCCTCCTTCCACATTGAAATGTTCCGTCTCCCAAGAAACGGTTGCTCAAAATCAGCGTCAAAACGTACCGAATGTTCGTTACCAACCTTTGCAGTACTCAGTGAAAGCAGAAGGTGCTAATACGACTTCAGACAGCATACCGTAATGTGGGATTCCTCTCTGTATGCTGTGAATATGTTTTATTACCATTGGTTAATAAAGAATCTACTTCTGCCTATGGCAGAGCCGACTAAGGCCAGATAGCATATCCGAACAGAGATATAGGGAGAGTAGGTGGAGACAGAGAGATGCCATGTAACTGCCGAAGGCCACGGCCTCATGGCGATAAGTAGATTAACAGAAATGGATTAATTTAAGATGTATGTTTTAGTTAATAAGAAGCCTGAGTTAATAAGCTAAACAGTGTTGTAATTAATATAGTTCCTGTGTCATTATTTGAGTCTGGCAGCCGGAAAATGAACAGTCTTTGTTTAAAATACCACACTACTATCTGCTCGTCCCAATATTCTTATTTACAAGAACAAGAAAACTGAGTTCCTTCTGCAGCTGATTTCTGGGGATATTTGTTCTAGAACCCTTTTGTTGCTTTACCATTTAGAAAAAAAAACAATAAAAGTAAGATATACAAAGGCTCACAATCTTTGTGGATGACTAGTATTTACTTTCTTTCACCCTAAAATGACATTTTCAAAGATAAATGGGATAAAGACTCAACAAGTCCATTACTTTCAATTCTATAGAGGAAATAGTAATTTTTAAAATGTCACCAATATGTACTGCACAAGCAAGCTTGAATATGTCAAACAGGCGAAGCTAATATGAATTGTGCTTACAGAATCACTGACAAACATGAACTAAGATGTAGTCATACATTCTTTCATAAGGATGCCTCTAAATTTGTTAAACAATATCATAGTTTTACAATAAATAAACATTTTCTTAATGAACTTACTTTGCAACAATAAATCACACAGATTTGCAGATATTGGCATGCTTAGTAATGAAGGAACTCCTAGTAATTGGCACAATCAAAAATGAAGAGTCGTTTCTGAATGTTTTGCAGAAGAACTGTCAAAGATATCATTTCAAAATCAATGCATGCATTATAATCATAAATCAGATATTGACAGCACTTCTCATGTAGCACACAGTAGACAAACACTTCCACAAACATCACTCACTTTCTCTTTTTATAAAAGTGTACGGAATACTTGCTCCACATCAAGTGGGAACTTGGGATACATCATAAAGAAGCAAATGAAAAGCTAAGGCTCCTACAAGTATGGATGATTATTATTAGCAAGACTTGATGTCAGCAATCAGCATTTACTGTTGCAAGCAAGGTAAATTACTTTATCGTTTTTAGCTAAACTGTATATGACAAAAACCCATCCATTAAAACTTGAGGCCAACCTGATCTACCAGGAGAGTTACAGGAAAGGCTCCAAAGTTACAGAGAAGCATGGTCTTGGACAAAAGTCCAAATTATAAGGGTTAGAGAGATATCTCACATTTGAAGAGAACTGGCAATATCCAAGAGGATGTGGATTTGAGTCTCAGCACCCACATGGTGTCTGACAACCCTACTATAATTCTGGTTATGGTACACAATATGCATGAAGGCCATATACTGATTCATACATAAAACAATAAATAAACTAAAATAAATTCCTTAATTACATTGTTTCATATTCTGTCCTGGTTTGGAAGTAGAATCTTTTCAGAGATACAACAGATAAAATTAGCTCAATAGAATGTAACATAGTAAATGCTATATGTACATTTTTATCTTAAGATATTGAATATGAACACAGATGTTTACATGATTTCCTGGGAAAATAAAGAGATCAGAATAATGTTCTGAAAAGGCAAACTGAAGTAGAAAATCAACAAAGCTATGCAAGAGGTTCTGAAAATCCACCCTCACAGCTCTCAGAAGGAGAGAACCCTTCTAACAACTTAATACTGGCTATCTAGACTCCAGAATGAAGGTAACTCATTTCTGGTTTTATGA
Organism: Dicrostonyx torquatus; assembly: GCA_028555095.1. NCBI lineage: Eukaryota > Metazoa > Chordata > Mammalia > Rodentia > Cricetidae > Dicrostonyx > Dicrostonyx torquatus. The sequence goes on along the minus strand of JAQHUG010000017.1, from coordinate 9,218,678 downwards.
CACCAGTTTTTGATTCTTTCTTCTGACACAGCAGCAAAACAATACAAGTGGAAAGAAAGCACGGGAAGATGCTTTTGATTGCCACCTATCAGTGATTTTTCACTTTCCTCAAGGTCTCACCAGTCTTTGCCTAAATGGAATATTTACCATTGTGTATTAACTACCTCCTGTTGTTTTTATCAGTGTCAGGAAAACATAGTAATGTGCAGAAAGTGCTAGGAATAACCCACAAAGTGACATTTCTAATTTCACTGTCTATGAATCAACTACTGTGCTTTAAGCCAGGTCCAAGTCTCAGGTAGAGATAAATAGATAGATAAATAGATAGATAGATAGATAGATAGATAGATAGATAGACAGACAGATAGATGATAGTTAATACATATCATATAATATGATACATAGATACATATATAGACAAAGATATAAATGACAGACATAAATAATGTAGATATATAGATAAATGTAGGTGTCCTGATTTCATTTCTATTGCTATTGTAAGATATCCTTAGAAAACGCTTCTTAAGGGGAAAAGTGTTTATTTTAGCAAACAGAACTCTGGATTGTGTTCCAGAAGTGCAGGAAAGGCATGGTGCCAGGAATTCGAAACATCTAGATATATTATAATCACACTCAAAAGTGATATAAACAAATACATGCATGCTCACTTGCTTGATTGCCCTCAGGTCAACTTTGCACCCTTGTTCAGGTCTGGATCTATGTAAGTGACACCCACACTGTGCTGGGTAATCCCAGGTCAGAGAACTTAATTGTGACAGACACTCATAGGCCAGTCAAATGTAGACAATCTCTCATTAAGGATCTCTTCTCATGTAGTTCTAGGTTATGTCAAGCTGACAATAAAGCTAAGCATTTCAATGGGTATATATGTGTGTGTACATATTTATGTATATATATATATATATATATATTTGAAAATGAATGCAATTTTATAGGTGAGTGAAAAATGGGACTTGGAGAAAGTTTTAGAAAATTAGTTTAAGACATTTACTTAAAGACATTAAAAAAAATCAAGAATAGAACATATGGGAGAAACTGACTAATATGAAAATGGTATAGAGCACTAAAAGCCATCATGAGACTCATTAAAGCCAAATTGAATTTTTCATCAGCATCTTTTTATATTTCATACAATTCTAAGGTAACGTATTCATGGAAAATTAGAAAAACTACCATCAAGAGAAATGAACTACATATAATCATTCACCTTAGACAACTTTTATTTTTAATGAAGTTTGTTCTTTCAAAATATAATGGTTGCATTTGTAAGCAAAACTGCAAGAGGAAAAATATTCAGTTTTATGAGAGGATAAATGAAAACTGTGAAGACTATCAAATTCTTAATAAAGAGATGTTATGCATTTTATTCTAGTTTACAATAACATTGAAAAATTACCTGCTTGAATAAAATTCTTCTAATAAAAATGTTGTTTATTATCTTCTGACCTTTCTGACTGTGGTTCTGCTGTTGTCTTCCACCTGGGTAATTTTGACTCTGTATGTGTGTGAGCGTAGTTAGAGTTAGGGTTAAGGGCTAGGATTAAGGTTAGAATCTTCACAGTTGAGTCTACAGTGATGCAGCTACAGCAAGACTACATTGTACTTTTAAAATAGAGAAACAACTAAGACATATAGGAGTTTCTCCTCATGTTGCACTGCAAATGAGCCTGAGAGCTGTCCTGCCCTCACAGGAAAGCGGCTGTCACTTTCATGTCCCACAAATCCAGAATTGGATTGCAACACAACTGTCTGTGTGAAGCCAACAATGTTTTCCCATTAATCAAATGCCACTTATCTCATTTGCTCGATGAAAACTTACACAGTAGGAAAACTTCCTCAAAGAGTCTTTGCAGCATCACTCTTAAAAAGAAAGCAATTTTCCTCCACACAGCTTACAAGGAATTAGAAAGTTTTTATTTGTACTTTCTTCAGCTGGCAGTGCTTTAATAAATTGAAACCCACAAAGGACAAATGAAAACTGAATTTCTTTCTACTTGTATATACTGTATTATGAATAAAATGTTTTTAATGATAGAAATAATGACATGACATCCATTCTGGCTTCATTATTAATTAGCCGAGTCATAATCTACCATCTAGCTATCATCTATTATGTGTGTGTGTGTGTGTGTGCATGCGCACATATGTGTATGTTTACGTGTAGACTCAATTCATCCTAAGAGTTTAGATAATGATAATTATTTTCATTCGTGAAACTTTATCTATTCTTAAAGTCGTCATTACTATTTTTATTAGTTGGTCTTTGAACATTAAGGAAACCATCATTTATTTTACCCAAATAAAAAAGTAGGAGAAGACATATTTCTCCTAGCAAATCTGGTCACATAATAGGTATCACAGAAAGACATCTGTGTAGCAGGTATGTTTCTAAAACCCAGACTTCCTTGATTGCACAGGCCATGTCTCTCTTGGAGAAGCAATACTGCTGCAAATTAAAAAACATGTTTGATTTTCATTTTTTATGCAGCTGATAAGCACGTGGACCATAATCATTCCACTTTCACCAATTTGTCATGTTGGCCCTGGGCAGTGATTTATTAACTTTGATTCACAGTAATTTTATCTATAAAAAATAAAATTTTTAAGTATTCTAATTTTTACCTATTTTATATAATAATGCTAACTACTTAGATTATGTCTATAGGAGTATGCTTGTACATAAATAATGTATAGATATAAACATGATTTAACAACTGTGAAAATATAATAATATTAATCAAATATATTAGCAATTAAACTCTATGAAATGCAAGTAATTGTTCACTTTATATAATATCCAAAATATGTGTTCCAAATAAGTTCACTAATAGCACCAGTGCTAACTTGTCGCAGTTATGATTTGTGTGAGTTATAATCCTAGAGTTTTTCATAGATAATATTACACATTATTTTCAAACACTGCTGTTCTCTAAAGATCATGATTGTATGTACACATGTAAAAGCCCATTATTAAATAATGTCTTAAAACACTCAAGCTTTTTGTGATGTATATGATTTTGCATTATAGAATCTTCCATGTGTGAAGAGGCTCTTGCTTTTTGTACCAAGTCGATCTTTTCTACCATGAGCAGAGATTGTTCTCCATCCTAGTTAGGATTGCTTTCATGAAACACCATGACCAAAAGTAACCTGGGGAGAAAAGAGTTTAGTTTGCTTACAGTTTCATGTAGCAGTTCATCATTAACAGCAGTGAGAGCAGGAACTTACACAGGGCAGAAATCTGGAGGCAGGAACTGATGCAGAGGCCAAGGATAGCTGCTACTTATTAGTTTGTTTCCCTTGGCTTGCTCAGATTTCTTATAAAATCCAGGGCCATTAGCCCAGAGATGGCACCACCCAAAATTGGCTGGGACCTCCCACAACAATCATTAATTAAGAAAATGCTCTAAAGTTTTGCCTAGAATCCAGATCTTATGGAGACATTTCTCAATAGATGCTTTCTCCACTCTGATGACTCTTTCTTGAGTGAAGTTGGCTAAAACTGGCCAGCACACTCCCAAAATAACAGTTCTGCGACAATGTCACTGCCTAGATACGAATCCTTACCACATGCAAAGCTTTGACCTGACCACAGATTTCATCATTGCTTACTACCTTCTCAGAGAAAGTCAATTTTGAGAGAGGCATATGAAAATTCTGACACCAATTTTAGGAAATTACATGAACAAATGTGGAAGCCATTATTCCAGTGCATCCAGATAGAATTGGAAACCCTAACCAAAAATCTTCCACATGCTTCACTAGATTCGTTTTACCTTGTTAATAAAAGTTGAATATCTGAATGCAGTGCAAGGAAGCCTGTATCCTGGAAAACCTCCTTTGGATAAAGCCTTTTGAAGCAATTTAGTTTGACCTAATGTTCACCAGAATTTTAAGAATGAAAATAATAAGGTGGTTGAATACTTAGGACAGTCCCTTACTCATGGTAAAAATCCAGTTGATTAAGGTTTTTAATAAACCAAATATACTTCAAAGCTGAAAAGGCATGGTTTACAGCTCTGCCAAATTCCACATCATTTAGCTAGTATGAACTGAAAAGAAGC
>JAQHUG010000017.1:9155356-9190600 GCA_028555095.1 Dicrostonyx torquatus | reverse complement strand
TTGGAGACATATAACAAAAGTCACACATGGTTACATTAGTGTTTTAGGCTATTTGTCATTGATATCTCTGAGATCAAGAGATATGTCGCTTAATTTTTGCTGCAACAGATTGCCTCAAGTTTAACAAAACTAATGTTTCCTCAAAGTTTCATAGATTAGAAATCTGATTCAGGTCTCAGCAGAATAAAATCGAGTGTCATCTGGCACTAATACTTTTTCTGACTTTAGAAGTGGCTGAAGGTCACATCCATCAGTCTGAGACTCACATCTCCTTCTCTAAGTCTTCTCTTCTGCTCCCCTCTTCCATTTTTAAGGACCTGGAAGTTATATTGAGTGAAGGACAGTAATTTGGAAAATATTCCTGGTTTAAGTTTCTTTGAAAAATAATCTGAATTTTTTGTTATGTAATGTCACACATATGTGAGGTCCAGAAATTTGAACTTTTGTGTTTTTAGGAGCTATTTTTCTATCTATTGCTTAACAATTTATACAAGGGTAAATACAAAACATTTGCAATTCACTATATATAAAATTTTTAGAAAACATTTTAATTGAATTAATGAATGAAATATTTATATTCTTTTATTGGAAACAAGAAATCTCATTTATTTTATTCCCTTATATGCATGGTATAAAAGTTATAGAAGATATTGAAACTATAATCAAGATCAAAAATGTATAAAATCATAGCCAGTTTGTAAATGCCAAGCATTTTTGTTTTGCTTTGCCTACACTTGATTCAAACTGAATTCATCAATTAACTGGCATGGTGGTTTAAAAGAGAACAATGCAACCCAGAGAGTCAAGTATTAGAACAGTTGTTCCATATGTGGTGCCACTGTTTGCAGAGGTTATGGCATCTTTAGGATGCTGCCCTACTGGAGGATGTATGTCAGTCAGGGTAGGTTTTGAGAATGCATAGCTTCCCCCATATCCAGTTTCCTCCTCAGCCTACTATGTGAGAACATGTGCTCAGCCATTTCCCCTCTTTGGCTACTTATGCCATTCCTTCCTCACTGCTAGGAAGCTCTCTCTGCTCCACAGTTTGGAGAGCAGAGTCCTGTGGCATGTTTCCAACATTTCCCTGTAAATGTAGGTACCTCTCTGTTTTACCTCCCCACTGGAGATCCTCACCTCTTAGAGCATCCACTGACTGGTTTTTGACAAAACCGGACAACGCTTGGCTCAAAATAAATAAAGCATCCCCTTTAAAAATAATTCCAGGGACAGAGCATTTTCCCTATCAAGCCAATGACATGTGTTATTAAATATTCTTTTCTTCTTCTGTCTCTTTGAACTCGGGGCACAGTTGTTATCTCTGGCATCTTACTCTCTACTTCCCTTGATCAACTTTGCCTTGCATTCCATCCTGCCTTTTGCAGCTCTGAATTATCTTGATGCTTATAGCTCTGACTCTGGCATCCTCCTTTGGTTATTATTCAAGCTGGGTTATATCCCCTTTCCTTTTCCACGAGGGATGGGAGGATTTAAGAGTATTTGGAGTTCAGCTGCTTCATAAATCACACAGCATTTCAGCATATTGGATATTTTTATGAATAATTGTGGATCAAAGGGAAGAAGGACATTTGTATTACTTATGGAGCTTGTGGGCGTCTCTCTTGTCAGTGGTTGTGCTGTGGTGAGGGAGAGTCTGCTCTTGTTTACCTGCCAAACTGTAACAAAAGATGTCTGTCATTCCCATCCAGACGAAAGAACATCAAGACCATGAATACGTGCAGATTCAGGGTTATCTAAGCCAAGGCATTCTCTTTTCCCTGCCAAGCTTAAGAGACCTGAGGGTGTCTACTATGCCAGACATGTGGGGCATGTAAACATCTTCCCCCTCCCCTCGCCTACCTGCTGCCATCTGTCCTCTGCCTGAACCTTACACCAGTTTGTGCAGGAGTGTTGCTGTACCAGCTCCGGTTACACTCTTTGGCATTGCAGGGTCAATTCAGACACCCAGAACAGAGTTGTCAGGACACAGTGCAGGTGCTATTTCTGAACTCCAATTGGAGGTTAGTTCAGAAGGGACTGACTCCTCTAATTCTCACCCTGCCACAAAGCTGAGGTCCTTCTGAGAATCTTTTGCTGAATTTAGTTCCTTTTCTAAAACAAAGATTTTAAGTTTTTAGGGTTGTGGCAAGAGCAATTTAGGAAAATCCTGTAACATCCTTGAAGACAATCCCAGGTGCCCCTCTTCTCACCTTGGTGTAGTCAGGACCTATCAATCTCATCCATGCAACACTGGTGGGAGGATCGCTCACAGAAGGATTTCTTCCTCACCTCCCCTCTCTGTGGGGCCCTCTCCCACTGTGGGGCCTTCTCCCCTCTGTGAGGCCTTCTCCCTCTGTGGGGCCCTCTCCCTCTGTGAAGCATTCTCCCTCTCTGTATCTCTGTATTATTTCCTTTCCTGCATGTATGACTTCTCCAACCCTCTCATTCAATGACTCAAAGAAGTTACCTAAAATTCATTTGTACTAATCTGCGGGGGGAAAGATAAGAGGAAAAAAAAGCTTTCTGAAAACTCTAGAGGCCATAGTTTGGAAAACCAATGCAAATGAATAGACAAAAATATCTACTTGGCCTTCCACTTACTCATTCATCAAAGCTGTTGAAACATCTACCATACGCACATGTAACAAGCTTTCTGTTGGATTTTCTCAGATGACTGGCTCACAAATAATGACATAGAGACTTATTATTAATTATGAAATAATTAAGCTTGGTCTTAGCTTAAGCTTTTTTCTTACTAGCTCTTATAACTCAAATTATAAAAACTCAAAAACCTGCTTCTATTAATCTACATTTTGCTCCGTAGTCTGGTTACATCTTTTTGGTACTACATATCCGACTTTTTTTGAGTCTGATGGGGAAATTTCACACCTAGATTTCTCCTCCCAGTTTCTTTCTCTGCCTGGAAGTCCCACCTATTCTCGCTGGCCTAAATATAGGCCATTTTGCTCTTTATTAAACCAATCAGAAGGTTCCTTTGGAAGAGACATATCTTTACAGTGTAAATAAATATCCTTCAAACATATATATATATGTTTATATATATAAACATAGAAGAGATTCAGACATGGTTACTGCTAAGATACTGCTCAGATTATATATATATATATATATATATATATATATATATATATATATATATATATCATAGAAGAGATTCAGACATGGCTTTCCAAAGTATAGGGGAGCATTCACATCTATAAATAAATGTCTGAACTATGATTAGTGCTAAAACAGCACCCTCCGAAAACTCTAAGGGCACAGAGAGACAAAATCATTTTCCTCTGACAATAAAGGAGGAGTGGGTAAAAAACAAGGATTTATATATTCTAGAAAACAAACATTCAAACCAAGTGGGCCGTCAATTACTCATCTGACAACTTCTGCACATCGTAAGACATATTTTGCATGTCTTACGGCTGTCAGAACCACAGCCCTGTGTGTTAAAAGCATATTAAAATCAGTTTAATGACTGTTTCTAGATTTTCCATAGTGACTTCTTAAACGGTGAGCGTTAAGAAATAACAGCAAGCTGGAAAAGGGAGGTGATGGCTGATTTTATCTCTCTGTTGAGCAATTCTTCTGAGAACCTGCAAGATATGGCCACTGGGGGTCCATGCAGAAAGTATCTAGGCTTTAGGATCTGACACCTAAGAATGTGGAGGGTCTGAGATCATCCACAGACGACATAAGAGATATTTAAGTGGGAAGTTAAGTATACCTCTCCTACAGGGCTGCTTTGCTTTTATTAGCCATCAATATGTATGATTTTTTTTGAACCAAACACTTTGTGTTCATGTTTTCCTATAAAGACTGACACTTCCACCTGAGTTTCTGATCGAATACTTCTAATTTAATAATATAACATATATTCTCATATGATGATGGTGCAATTTTCCAAAATAATTTTGAGTTTGATATCATTTCTGTTTTGCCAATGGTAAAATTGAGGCTTGACTGGGTAACTGTTGTATCAGTACGCCTATAGAGGAGATACTTGAAGCTATGTTTCAAAACTACATCTTTCTGGTCCAAATTTTGCTCTTTAAATTGCTTGAAGGTTGTCAAGTGAACTGACAGAATTCAAGAGTTATTAATGATTTTATTTTTTTTAATCTTCTGGGTATAAACTTTAATCTGGGTTCTTTCAAAATTCAGAGAAATAGTTAATAGCAGACTCAAATTGATTCCAGAATTTCTTTTAACCTACGACATTGCTAAGAAAGAGAGGAAATAAAGGGTTGCAAACTGCATGTGAGGGAAAATTTTCTTACATGAGGACACCAAGTACTAAGTGACTGGAGCCATGAAGTGGCATATGTGGTCAGAGGCATGGTAAAATCTCATATTCCCACCCTCCCTGTTACACTGAGCTGCCCAGCTCTTTTAAATCAAGACACTGATAAACAGTCAAAGCAGCCTTCTCTTCCCATATATTCTATGCACTTGATTTCCTGTCTTTCTTAGCAACAGCTTCAAAAGTAGAAAACTTTTAAGTCAGTTTGAGTTTGCTATTAATTATTTCTCTGAATTTGTAAGTACATGGAGGTGAGAGTGCAGAGCTAAGAGATAAAAATATTTTTTATTGTTTTCTAAATCATAAATACTCTCTTTTAATTGTCTGCATTTAAAAGGGTAATTGGACTGGGAAGAGAAATAGGAAACCTGAGGTCCACGAAAGCCTATGTGTTAAAGATATCAGAGCACATGCAGACGTACACAGCACATTTCTAAGGAGGCCCAGTATTTTGCAGCTGGGAGTGGGAGGGCAAAAGGTGAATTGTATTTTTTAAGCCTGTCACTTTGAAAACTCCCTGCTTCCAAACTCAATGCATCTCCAGGATTGTCACAGCAGCAGTTCAGCGGGAGAAGCAAAGGCATCTTTGGAAGTAACTACACGTAGCACTCCTTAATCTCTCCCAGGCCTGTGAGAACGTGTTTATCTGGCAGCTTTTTCCAAGTACTCTGCTCTTTGGTGGATGGATTTGGCAATCTGGAGATTGTGCCGTCATGATAGACAAGCTTTGAGAGAAGGCAATTCTTTTTAAATAGATCTGAATGGATAAGCATTAAGTGACTTCCTGCACATAAGTTCAAATCCTCATGGAATATATTCAGGTTCCACCCTGATCCTATTCTTCGAACACTTGAGCCCTTTTGCATGGGCTATTATGGTGCAGTTTTGTGGTAGGTTAAGTGATGCTACCATGTGAATTGAAGTTATTCTTAACATGGCCATTGTAGCATTTTTACATAGTTCTGAATAGTCTGTGCATGAATGGCTTCTATATTTTCCAACAGTCTTTGAAATAACACCCATAATATAGCCAGAAAAGCTTGTGGGACTATGATGTGGGAGTGTTCTCCTGTATTTTGTACTACTCTTATTGGTTGAATAAAGAGCTGCCTGGCTTATAAGATAGGTCAGCCCTTAGCTGGGCAGAGTAGACAGAACGGAAGTTCTGAGGAGAAGAAAGGAAGTGAGAGAGCCAGGTGCCATGAGCTCCCATCGCAGATGGATGCAGGTTAGACCTTTCCGGTAAGTCACCCACCTCGTGGTGACATACAGACTTTTATAATGGGTTAGTTTATATGAGGTGAGGGCTAGCCAAGAAGAGGCTGGAGATAATGAGCCAGGCAGAATTTAAATGAATCCAGTTTGTCATGTGGTTATTTCGGGTGCAGGCAGCCAGCGGCTGAGCAGGCCAGCAGCTGGGGGCTTGGGAGCCAGGCGCTGGGAACACAACCCACACCTCTCCCCCAATTACAACAGGACTAACCTGCAATGCAGGTACAACTGTGTTTCCACTGCCTCTGTTAGGCTTCCAGTAAATGTCATAACTTCAGAGATGCAAAGCTAATCTCAAAGTCATTGTCTTTGTAAGGAGGAAAATTTCAGGTGAAAGAGGAGACAAAGGTATTTTTTTATGTTGATAAAGGATAAAGGTCAAAGAGAAACACAAATAGCTGGGGTTTGTGGGCACTGATTCACTTAAGAATATAAAGATGAGAATAGTAGGGACTTATGCTGGTCTAGCAAAATGACAAGAGCAGCTTTTTCTCATACCAGTGAGTTCACTAGCCCTGGGAAGGTAGCTGGGCTTATCATACCAGTGAGTTCACTAGCCCTGGGAAGCTAGCTGGGCTTATCATATCAGTGAGTTCACTAGCCCTGGGAAGCTCGCTGGGGCTTATCATATCAGTGAGTTCACTAGCCCTGGGAAGCTAGCTGGTCTTATCTTCATACCCACAGAGGAGCTGCCACTGCTCACCAGAAAAACATAACAAGCGGAAACCATCATAGAGAACACAATACAGATATCAACAGTTCGTGAGGAGTGCACAGTCCCAGTTGGTAAGGTTCACATTACAGGCCATGTATCATGGCCTAGTGAGCATGGCAGGAGAAGGGATGAAAGATCATGAGAGCAAAAATTCCAGAATCTGCTGTGAGGCTGTCTCTCCTAAAAATGGCTGCAAGAACATGATTAGAGCAATAATAATACATATGGACGTGTTTGATATGAAAGAAGGAAATGTCACAGTGTATCAAAAGCAGAGGGTTACAGGCCAGTACTGACTTCTAGGAGAAGGAGAAATTAGCCTTTCCCGGGGATGAACCAATTATTGGCTCTCCATTGCAGAGTGGTTACCCTTGAAACCATAAATTGACAAACAACAACAACAAAACAGATTCAGCAGGTTAAATTTACACAGTTGTGCATACACACATACACAAAACCCCACATAAGGCTGGGTTGTGGCACATGTCTTTAATCCCAACACTCAGGAAGCAGAAGCTGGTGGATCTCTGTGAGTTTGAGGCCAGCCTGGTCTACCACAGTTAGTTCCAGGATAGGCTCCAAAGCTACACAGATAAATCCTGTCTCAAAACCCTCCCCCCAAAAAAACCCCCACATAACGTGTGTGTGTGTGTGTGTGTGTGTGTGTGTGTGTGTGTGTGTGTGTGTAGCAATAACAACAAAAGGGGAAAAAAAGGCTATCAACTTGAAAATGCGGGAATAAAAAAGGATGGGTTGGAGGGACAGTATCCAGAAGTAGCTGGAGAAGAGAAAGGGAGGACAGAAGATGATATAATTCTATTTCATTTAAAAATTTTACAATTTAAAAAATGTATAAAGATTAGGAAATAATACTACCACGAGTTAAGAACTTTTTGGGGTACAGAGATATTTCTTGTTCCAATATTTGCGAAGATAATATTATCTTTTAAACAACACATAGAGAAACATAGTCTTCTAATACAGATAGATTATCTCAATATTTAACAACATCACCAACATCTCTGCAGTTACTTTTTTCTATCCCTGTAAGTCACTTCAGAAATGTTGCTACTGCTTTAGGATTTCTGCCTTTTCTCAACAAGAGCCTAGGATAACAAGAGCTGTCTTTCTTTTTATATCTCTTTTTAAGGATAAACAAACTCTTCATGGAAATCCCCATGCTTTCTCTTGTTTATTTGCCTTTGACAGACAGCAGAAAGAACCTCTGCCTGAATAGGAAAAGGGAGCAGAAATGGGTGTTTGGAAGACTCATTCTGAAACTGCCTGTCTCTGCCATTGAAGCTATTAAGACTATGGAAATGTGTATTTGTTTGTTTGATTGGGTGGATTGGGCTTTTATTGTTTATTTGTTCATTTTTTGTTTTTATTCTGTAAACTTTTAATAAATCTGTTTGGTTTATTGGCACAGGGCTGTAAAATAAGCATTTGTCTAAGATTCTTCATGAGCTAGCCACACTTAATCACAATTGACTTTCAGTGTTCTGATTTCTGAAAATATTAGCAGAAGACATTAATAACCAATGATTATTCAACTATCCAAGTTATGTATATTTAATAGCAAGTGACTTAGACTCAGTAAAACTGAATCAAGACTGAGTGAATAATGGACACATGATTCATCCTGGAGTAAACAGAAACTTTGTGTTTATTTGTATATTTATTTGTAGTGTTAAATATCAAGCCTAGAGCCTCACCCATGGTAAGACAGGCCAGAAACACTGAATTTCATTTATTGCCCCCTTTAGGAATGTTGACTAATAAAGAGTGACATGTACACTAGTATCTTAACAGAAGTCCAAGGCGTTTGGTTTCACGTCTAATATGCTGACTCTTTGGTGGCATGCAATTATGGTTCTCTAATACTACAGTTTTGAATTAAAATTAGATAATTAGTGTACCCTATATCTTGCTAGAGTGGAATTTAGAATATTTATTTATCTACTTTCATTGTATGTGAATGAGTACTTTGTTTATATGTATGTCTGTGTATCTTGTGCCTGCCTGGCTTATTTGAGAAGAAGCGGAATTTGGATTCACTGGAAGTGTTACAGATTGTTATGGTCCAGTATGTGGATTCTGAGAATAAACCTGGATTCTGTGCATGTAATTAAAGTGTTCTTAACCTTCCACCCTTCAAATACCATTTTTCTTAGGCATGCATATTCATTAATGACATTAAAATTGGTGATAGGTGGTTTTTATAATGTTAAAGCAGAATCTCTTTTAATTGCTAACTATTTCAATTGTATTGTTGGAATGATGAATTAAATAAGTATATAACTTTATAGTATACATTCCAGACTGAAATATTTTTATGAGCTATGTGATATCATGAACTCTACAGGATTTTCTTCTTCTTGTCTGTTCATAACATCAATATGAATTAGTTACAAATAAACATTATTGCTTATTATACTTCCTGGAAGATCTGTCAGACTCATTTGTGTCTGGATCAGCAATGGAGTAAAAAGATTGAAGAAATAGTTAACTCATATTGTATAAATAAAAATCAATGGATATTACAAGATAATTGGGAAGAATGATCCAGAAAGTTTGAAATACATTAATTTTCTTTTCTTTTTGAAGTTTCTAAGTTCCCTTCTTGTTCATGACCAAATTTTATAATGTTTGACTTCATTCCAATAAGGGTATTCATTTACATATCACCCTTGATAAAGATATGCTTCTAATATAAATCCATTTTAGAGAGTGTGAAATAAGTAATGAGAAGGTCAAGATGAATTTGTTATCAATGAAATTGGTAACACCTAAGGCTGTGCATCTATATCTAAATCATTTCTATGGCCTGAAGTTAGTACAGCACATTAAATTCTTATCGTCTATCTGAACCGAAACAGACTGTGATATGTTTCTCAGAGCCATAACCCATTAAGACTGATGTTAGCTAAAACTGGTCTAAGATAAGTTTAGCATTCAAGAGTAAGATAACATTTCTGCTCTCAATAGTCTTTCAAGTTGGGCCAAAGGATGAATTATAGACGAATGAAAACATGACCATACATCAAAGCTGCCTACAAAGGAGATACATCAGTGAGATACACAAAAGAAATACTCCGCTTCAAGCAGAACTTTCTCTTGTTCTTGGAAGTACTCAGAAAGACAAACAACTTCAGTGTTTCTTCCTATAACCCCCTAAAACATTACAATATAATATAATTTTTCTAAGAGTCACAGGGTTAAATAAAAGTGTATTATATGAGAAAGGAATAGTAGAAGCTGCTGTATTTTCCCCATATATTTACCATTAGTTACTCTTGTATTTATGATGCCCATGTTCATCTGTTTTTCAGTTTAGTCTTTCTTTTCTGTCTGTTGTGCATTGGATGATACTATGACACAAGAAACCTTGTAATTAAAATAATACATACATATATAAAACATGAATGACTATAAAGTCACATGATGGCTGAATTCTATTTATAGACCTGTAACAGATCATTTACTCCCACTCCGAAGGAGAAGAGCTTGTAAATTGTGGCTGGGACCTCTGGTTCAAATAGCTGTGAGCTGCTCATATGCATCACAGTGTGTGTGTGTGTGTGTGTGTGTGTGTGTGTGTGTGTGTGTGTGTGTGTGTGATTATATTATATATTAAAGAAATGCAAACTTTAGAAGATAAGGTATATTTTTAAGCAAAATTGTATTGTAAATCATCCTTCATCTAAAATGTGATTGTTAGCCTGTGTTTCTACAGGCCATCTTCAAATAAATTTGTTTCGTATTTCTTATTGTCATCCTTCCTGTGCATGTACTATGGAGGTCTAGAATTACTTGGTAAGTGATTAGACTCAGATAATGTTACTGTTCTCTTCTTTGGTGTGTATATTGGGTGGTTTTAAATGTAAACTTACTGTAGCCTAGAATAACCTCAAAAGAAAGTTTTAGTTAAGAAATTGTTTAGATTAGGTTGGCCTTTAAATATGTCTATAAAAATATTATGATTGTTAATTGATATAGGAAGATACACCTATGGTGTGGACAGCACCATTTCCTGAGAAAAAAAAAACTGAATGTATGTAAAATGAAAAAGCCAGATGAAAGTGCAAACAGCATCATCTATATGATCCTCCTCGCCTCCTCTCTGCTCTTTACTGGGGATGTGGTGTTTGCATCTGTATCAAACTCTTGCCACAGCTGCTTCCTCACATGATGGACTATAATCTGGAATTAATTGTAATATAAAATAATACCCTTTCTCTCTTGTGTTGGGTGTTTAATCTCAGCAGTAGACATGAAATCAGAACATTGTGACAAAGAATCTTTCATAACCTGACCTTTCTTTAGCCCATCTTGCTTCTTCTCAGTATTGAATCATCTAGTGTAGCCTTTAGCTGCCTCTATAATTCTGTTCATGACCCTCCATGCTTCTGTCTACACCATATACTTTGTCCAATGCCCCTGTTCTTGTCATAGCACGATCAACGTTTCATCATTTTAGATCTGTGTGTGTATCTTCTTTGTTTCCTTAACTACTTGTTTTATTAATACCTTTTACTCTCTCATTTTCTATTTCATAACAAGTTACAGCTCATATGTTCTGAATCATCCTAAACTCATATATATATATATGAGTTTATATATATATATATATATATATATATATCTTTCAACTATCAGAGAAATGGAGATAAGATTAATGAGTAGTGACTGAAGTCACCCATGTGATCATTCTAGTATCTTCCAGATGCATTCCAATACAGTGTTGGCAAGAGAAAAGTAATGTTTATAAAAATTGTTTGGAGTTTTGGATATAGATAAATAAATCTAGGTAAAAATCAGGCAGAGTAGTTATAAAGCTACACTCATTATTTGGTGACAGACTGATTTGAGCATAGATTAAGCTAGGAAGCCTGGAAATTAAATGGAAAAAACAATTCTAACATGAAAATAACATGAATGAAAGAAAGATAAAGAGAGTAGTCAGAGATACTCCTAATATTTCTGGAATGGATGAAAACAAGAGTGGAAGTTTCCTTAGCTGTTATTATTTTTTAATGTGTTTCCTTGGATGGGAGGTGGAACAGACAAAGATATCTCCACAAATAACAGTCACGGACAGCGATCATGTCAGAATAAGAGTTTAGAAGCTGAGCTCAGAAGTCATTGTCAACCACGATCAATAAAAGAAGGCTACTTACTAAAAGCCAAGAGCTTTCCAACATTAAGTAACTTCAGCTTGGAAATGACCATTGACAGGACAGAGATGGGAAAGGAAATATGAGTTTCTCCTAGGTGATGTATAAACAGGCATTGCTTTACAGCAGAGAGCCCCTGAAACTGATTCTAAGTCAGTATGTATGGCACTGCAAAAATGTCTAATCTTACCCACAACCCCAATGTGCAGGTCCACAGAAGAAACTGTACCGAGCATAAAGGCCTAATTTTAAATACCATAACACTTTCAAAAACCTCAATGTTAACATTTCTTTGTTTTAGTTCCCAGTTTTTTTTTTTTATTTTAAAGAGCAGCATGTCTTCATTATTACAGCCTGTATTCTGTTTCTATACTTCTTCCAGATCTCTCCAGTTTAACAAGGAGCTGACCCAAGCAGGCTTACCATTTCCACCAAACCAGTTTAGCCACAGTATAATTTCCTTTACCAAATAGCATTCTTTACTGGGGACTAATTTAAGGGAAGCAAGAACCTGCTGTCTCCTGTGGGCTGTTTTCGCCTATTAAGTGTGAGCATGTCAGCCTTTGCTAACAATCTCCTGTGAGCCCCTTTCCTATTGCTTCCCAACCTGTTTCCTTCCCTCCTGGACTTATTAACTGAACCCTCTCTGCTGGAGGTTTTCTATATCAAGCCTGTACCAGAATTACCAGACAACTGAGACAGGATATTTGCCAACTACTTGGAATCAGATATAGAAAAACTGAGTAAGGACTTACTACAGACACCCATGCTCTAGTTCCCTCAGCCAGCCTTTGTGCTCTACTGTATGTATCCTTAACAAAAATATTTCTTGAACATTTCTTACATCTCAGGCTTTGAGCTCACAATGTTTGGAAAAATTGAGAGAAAAGAGAAGAGAGAGAAAAAAGAACTTGAAACAGAAAAGAATAGAATAAGAAGCGAGACTAAAAGGAAATTACAGTATAACTAAATATAGAATGTTTCAAGAAATTTGAGCTATTATACCCTAAAACTAATAAATAAATAAATAAATAAAACATAGGCAAAGCAACAATATGTGCAAATACATAAGTTCCACCCAAATCAACTGATAATGGAGCATGAAAATAAAAGAATATGTTAATATCAATATTTTTTTACAAAGATTTTAAAGTGGTTAAACAGAGACAAACCTGGAAATGAAATTTTAGCTCTTCAGTTTTTTAAATATACAATGCTCATTACTTTTAAACAATGTATTCAATCAGTTAATTATGAGAGGGTAAGAACCATAAAGTTTAGAAAAAAAGGCAATATCTGAATCTTTTAATCTTATATATGAGATATAATGATTGTAGTCAGAAGTTTCTCTATCACCATTCCAGTTCTCAAACATCTGACAGCCTCTTCCTAAATAATTGACTTGGAGACTTAATATAAATTATAAATTCTCAATCAATAGCTCAGACTTATTACTAGATAACACTTACACTTAAATTAATCCTTATTTCTTTTTAAGCTCTGTCATGTGGTGATACCTTTATTAGCATGGAACACTTATCTCCTGCTCCCTCTGTATCCAGTGGCAACTTTTCTCACTCAACTCTCTTCCTAGAATTTTCCTAGTTTGGTTGCCCCACCTATACTTCCTGTCTGGCTACTAGCAAATCACAGTGTTTTATTAACCAACTTAGTTGACAAATCTTTACAGTGTACAAGAGAATTCTTCCACAGCAAATGAATTATTTAAAGATGAGAAAATCTGGTTCTGTAATTTTGATTCTAAATATGAGTAACACGAGACCATCTTATGTAGAAAAGGCCCCAAAACATGCAATATCATATTTAGTTATTTAAAATCTTTTGTTACAGACACCAGTTTTCTTTACAAATATCTACTTGGAAAAACCATAATCACACATTAAAATATTTTAGAAGCCATGTCTAAAGTTCTAAAGATCTCACAATCCTTTGACACAGGAAGACTGTGGAGTTGGTGACATTCTCTTTGCCTGTCCCACAGATACATGTCACCATAGTGGTGCTATACTTGACATGATTTCATCCTAAGGAGTCTTACTTAAATTACAATCAGGAAATCACAAATCAAGACACCTAGTACTACTATAGATACTAGGGATACAATGATAAGCAAACAATGGTTTTTACAATCCAGAAAGAGCCAGATACACAAATTAATAAAATATTTGGTAAATTGCACATTTTTTAATCATAGAAATTCTTAAGAATGAGACAGAATCAGCACCCTTATGAGCCTATGTCTGTAAAATGATAGTTAAACTGAGTTTTGAGTATCTATTTACTACAAACCAGGAGCATTAAGTATTGAGGGTCCAAAATGTAGAAAAAAGTAAATGAGACTGACTGTGAATGGAGTGCTCTCATCATATACTCTCTGTGTTGTCCATTATTCTCTAACCAGACCCCTAGATTCCTACAGTCATAAATCTATACTATTGCCTACCTTAATTCCCAAACTAAGAAAAACAGCAACAAAAGCAAAACCACAAGAAACTACAGAGGAGGAAAGTTTCATTCCCCAAACACTCATTTTGCAAACTTCTCCATTGCTGAAGCTCATGCCTTCAGTATATCCAGTCTTCTTCATTTTGCTAAGAATCCAGTATCCATGTGAACCTTCTGACCCTCCTGAGTGACTGCTTGTTTTTTGAGTTCCCTCTGGAAGTCTCATCTGCTACCTTTTTTCTTTTCCTTCTCATGTCCTTACTTGAGCCATACTTACTTTTTATCTTCTGCGTCCTGCATACTTGGTGTGTTGTCCCCACCCTCTTTACTACAGAAATGTGATGTGAGACTGTTGAAATCTGATTCTTTTTATTAGCAACTTCAGCACAATACTGATTTTTTTTAATTAGCAACACGAGCACGATACTTTTTCCCATGAGACATGTTGTTGGATGAGTTCACTCATATTCATTCCTCTTCAAGCCAGTCTGTACCAGTCTACATCTGATTACTTCATCCTGCAAAGGAGCCAAATACATAATTGAGAAGGTGTAACCACCAAGTTGCTAGGACTCCAGGGATTGTCATTGCTTTGTGTTAAGAGCAAGTAAATATTCAGTTAAAATATAGTATATAGAATTAACACCACAAAAGCTAAATTTACTTCTTCAAACCAGAATCAGACACATTAAAATGTCTGCAATGATTTCTTTGATGTGTCAGTATTTAAAGAAAGAAAATCACCAAAGATGATTTCTTCCCACGCCTCTACCCTAAAATCAACCATTTAGTAACAGCTTCAAAATATAAATCCACCTTGTCAAACTGAAGAGTCTTCTCAGGTATTAAATGGCAACCTTCTCCCCTCCCTGTTCTGGTAGATATGTCCCCCTTCTCCAAGCCTGACTCTAGGGTATGGATGAATTGATTCCATTCTGAGTTTTGGTGATTGGTTCAAGGGTGACTCTATGATTTAATTTTTTAAAAAAATGTAAGACTCAAAGATGCTTATTTGACATTTTAAGAACTAAATATTTGTATATTTGTTTGTTCTTCTTTGGGCTTCAGTTTATTGTAGGCATCCATCTAACTTGAGAATCAATAAAGTCAATTTATGGGGTTTTTTTTTTGTTTTTTTTTTTTAGGTTGTGTATTTTGAAAGTAAGTCATCCCTGGATATTCCAGATATGTGAATTACTTACTCTATCTTGTGTTTCTCTTTCAATTTTTGAATCCGGCTGATTTACATATTTTGGAAATAAAAGTAGAGTCAGGCTTGAGGTGCTAAGTGAAGCCTCTTCATCCAGTCTTCTCAGAGATTCTTTCCATTTTGCATCTGTTTTACCATAGCTTTAGCCTTCAGTCCCTTTGTCCCTGGAACAGGACATGGATGGAATTGAAATGTGATTCTCTTTGAGAACACCCTATAAACCGTGTTTTATTGGGTATTTTTGAGTGTACATACCTTACCAAGTTATTGGTGTCAACCTGCACAAAGAGAGAACACACTCATCTGTCCATAAACCAAGCACCATGGGTATATGGTTTCTGTAAAATAAACAGTTCTTCAGATATTTGCTCCCAGAATGCGTGGTTCAAATTGCCCTTCTAATGTAAGGAGATTCTCTTGGTTTGATCTTTGTTACAGTTATTGTTAACACTCAGTATTTAGTATTTAACTCAGAAACTCAAGATTATGAGCTTTATTTTTAACCCCGAAGGTCCTAGGGTGAAAATATTTTGTCAAAGTAAGATTGCATTTTGTAAAACACCCCCAAGTACTTGTCAAATTTAAGAACTATTTGTAGGCAATATCGTTCTGTTCTCCAAGTAGGGATATAAATTTGTATCCATGTCGGGAGACTCAGGATTGTTGAGATCAATACCCAATTGATATTATAACTCTTGTTTATTAAACCATATTTTGGCCATTCTCTGATATGCATCATTTAAAATATGCAGAGTAACACTACAAGTTATTTCCTATGATTTCTATAATTCTATCTTTTAATTAAACAAAATAGAGTCTTAAAATGTATCATGGTGCTCGTATTCATATCTCTAGTTTGTAGTAAGTTTTAATAAATGGACATAATTTAAATTTTCCTTTTATCTTTATTACCTTAAATCATTTTAAAATTTAAATATATTTTTATCTAGTTTTTCTCCAATAAAGTGACAATGGATACAAAATCCTTTCTAGGACAGGCCTTATGTTCAGGAGCAGTTCATCAACATATAATGGACTCTACCGTTTTTGGTGTTTTGTTTGTTTGTTTGTTTTCTGTGTGTTGGTTTTTATTTCCTTTATTTGGTCACAGTTTTGTGATTTTGCTTTTGTTTGTCCATTTTCATCATGGGTGTGGTTTTATTTTTGTTTTCTTGGTTTGAGGAGATTTTGTTGTTTTATTAAGATTTTGTTTATAATTTTTGATAAATAACTTAAAGTTGGATGGGTAGGAAAGGGGAGAGGATCTGAAAGGACATGGGAAATAAACTTTTAAACCAGGGTTCCTCATCATTCTTATGTATGGTCACTGGAAGTTTAACATTGACTGTTAACACTGTGGTATGAATTTATCAAGCCCAGTAAGAAAGACACAACCTAATGACCAGTATATTTAAAGTTTCTGTGTTCAATTTTCTAATGTCTTATTGAACAGACTAGGCCTCGTGGTCAGGCCCAGATGAAAGGAAATAAAATGGAGCCGCATCAAGATAGGTGGCATGGGTACTATGGTGTGTCTGTGCTTACAAGTGGGAATGTTGTGGCAATTTCAGAAAAAAAATGTAAGCACTGTCACAGGATAGAGACATAACTCAACAAAGATGCAGGCATTACACCAAAATAGTGTTAGTTTGATTTGAACACATGATGTTTTATTTTCAAACCCCAAACTGATTGATCCCCAAACTGAAAGAAAGAATAAAGTAGAAATCTATCCCGCAGAATGAGGATCTCTCTTTGATGTCCATTCCCATCAGGGTTCCTTTTACTATACCAGACTTAAGCTTCTTTCTAATCAAAAAGAAGGGCTGTGTCTAGAACATTTATGGGCACATAATATTTTATTCCTTTCTGTCTTGTCCCAAATAAATCTGTCTCAGAGTCCCAAATAGTCAAGAACTGGATTCTTGTAACTCCTGTCATATAAATACATACCCACTGTTATTTGGCCTTAACACTCAACCTGACACAGCCTAGAGTCACAACAGAAGGGAGTTTCAACAGAGACTGCACAGATCATATTGGTTTATGGGTCATAAATGAGGAGGAGTGACCTGATATATGACATATGAGGGACCAACCCCCTGTGGGCATCATTATTCCATGAACAGGTGATCAGAGGCTATGTAAGGCTGGCTGAGGATAATTCTATGATTTCTGTAAGTCTCTGCTTGGGTTTCTTTCTGACTTTTCTTAATGACAGGCTACAACCAGTAGGCTGAAATAAACTGTTTCCTCACCCAAGTTGGTTTTGATCAGAGTGTTTTATCATTACAAGAGAAATGAACATGTCTGAAATTAGCAATATTTTGGTGTAAGTAACCTTTCCGGGGGCCTGGCCTCCTTCTGCTGAGATGGACATATGGGAGCCCCTTCTTTTGGAATTCCCATCATGTATCTCTACCCTTTGCAGAACCATGAATTTGATATATCCAATTCACAAAGGAATTTGCCTTCATGGGGCTTGATGAGAGACCTGGAACTTTAGCCATCGTCGTCTGACTGGCATCTAACCTTAGTTCTGTCAGGATGGTAAGAAACAAAGAACATGCCCATGCACAGTCAAACGAGATCTGCTGGGTTTGCCTGTCAGCAGTCAAAGGGCAATGGGAAGCTGTGCAGTTTTTCTCCCAACTGTGAGAAAACCAGGCATTTAGTACCTCCATTCCAAACGCAAGCCAATCAAACATTGGCAGGTTTGGATTGTTTTATTTTGAGGTTTTAGCTTATCTCCATGGGATAAAAGCCTTTCCAAATGGGCATTAGCTAAAAATGTCATCCACCCCAGCTGTTCTCTGGTTTGCAGAAAGAGCGGTGACAGAAGGCTCCTTCTCCTAGTCCTCTTCCATAACATCACTACCCAAATTTGCATGGCAAAGATGTGGCTGCTATTTATATGTTGATTATTACAGTTCTGCAGTTTATTTTTTTCCCCAGCAGAGTTGAAAATTATATTTAGAAAAGCTGACATCATCTTTAAATATACATTATAGCTCTCATTTGGTAGAGATGAGCTGTTGAAATACATGCCACCTACTCAACTTCTCAGGAAAAAATGGCATAGACACTTCGCACATGGTTATATATAAACATGTACATTGGCATGAAAGCGAACTGGAAGCTGTAAGATTATGAAGGAATCTTATGCACTGTTTTATGCCTTCTCAGCTTTATTTTTACTTTTAAAAAGGCGGACAATGTGACTCAGTCCTAGAGAAGAGCTTCTGTATTCTAATTCCGGGCATCATAGATACAAATTCTTGGAATAACATTAATCCATTGTAAAAATCTGTACCCATCAATCTGAATGGTGAGGATGAGTGTTCATGAATGATATTAGAATTGAGATTTATGGTACATAAAGCAGACAATAAAAGGTATGATCCATCTTTTTAGTTTATGTTCCCAACTGTGAAACATATGCCTCTTATAAACTATGTTGTGATCTATTGACTGTGCCACTAGGTGTAAAATTATTCAGTAACATGGTATTCTGGTTGTTTCTGTATCTTTAGGTGAGGCTAATAGAATCAATGAAACTAGTTGTTCCCCATAAAATGTGACTGAGTTTCATGCAGTCAGTTACGTAGAATGAAAAAGCAGATTCTGTTCCAGACAACAGACTTTTTTTCCTCAGCTGCCATAGAAACCAGAAAACTGGAATGTCTTTTTTTCTCTGTCATTGGATTTGAACAGATGCATTGAATTTTTCAGGTTTTTGCATGTGTCAACCTTCAGAGGTAGTGTTGACACTGCCCATTCTCCTGTTCCTCAGGCTGACTCTCTATAATCATACAAATTGTAAGTTCTTATATTCTTAAATACCTCCTCCCCTGCCATGTGTGGCTATATGTATGTCAAACATCCTATTGCCTGTGTGTTTCTGGGCAAGACTAATACTTATATTACCTAATTTTTGTGTTTATTTCCTGTTAATAATTTCTCAAGACAGATAACAGAGTCTCATGTTCCCATTTTTATTTATCAAAGCTAACAGAGGAGGAAATTGAGGCCTCTGAGCAATGTGCTTTTAATCCTTAGTGCCATTATTGCTTGCAACGTAAGCAAAATGAGCTATCTGCTGCAATGTGTTAACTCATACTGTGTAGAAGTTATTTAGATGTTAAATAGAGTCAGCTGTAGTGCTAGCACGGAGATTTGAAAGCCTTCGGTTTGTATTTTTAGTGAAATGCCATAAGCTTGCTCACCTCAGGCAGTTTGTAACTAGATCTCACAGCACTGTAGTATCGTCTATAGCAACCCATGACAGTGCAAGCTTAGCTCTCTGCATGGAGTTAAAGGTAAGAAAAGTATCTTAATTCCCTTGACAACGCAACCTCCACCCATTGCCTGTCTCCAATCAGAACTCTATTTCCTGATCCAATCAGGTTAGATTTGTGATTTTACTTCTTGGGCACCTAAGAGTGAGACTAGACCTAGAATAATATCCAGTATCAAAATATCTAAACTGTAACTGAAAAAACAGCAAATTAAGTGAAAGTTTCTTGATTAACATGCAGGTAATAGGGTCCCTAATTTCACAGCGGAGTTGTAAGGCATAGAGTGTCTAAAAGTTGGCATTGTTTGCTATCGCTGGCTCGCAATCATGTTTCAGTTGACATGAGACAGATTGTCAAGGTGTAAACAACTTCTTAGTAAGATTAGAGTACCAATACAAAATCTTTAAATTTTGTATTTTACCAAATTATGTATTATGCCAGTTAGGAGAACTGTTCTTTCTTTGGGAACTGTTCTGTCTGTAAATGGAAAGGAAAATCCAGGTGCAGTTGCTAAGAGTAGTAAAATGATATTCTATGCTTTATAAGCTAGCTGGCGAGTGTTCAGCTTTCATAAGCACTGATGCCTGTCTCAAGCTTTTAAGGGACCAGTTTTATGTATGAGACCATTCTTTCTTCTATCCTTTTAAGCAGGTCCTGGTTTGAGCCAAGATCCATTTTTATATGAAGTTTAAAGGTAAATCATTTTATATAGTATTTGCATAGGCATAATTGTTTCCACTTATACCACCACCCTGTGGGCCTTGTCACAATGTCAGACGGGTAGATTTGAATCCCCATTCTCAATACATCATGACCCTGCTCAAGAAAATCATTTCAATTTTATTACATCCAGTTTTCACAATGTGATTCCGCTTTCTTCATGATCAACTTGCTTTTCTTTCTAGTCTTCATAAAACCAGTATCTTTCCCGTAAATATGAAAATCTTCCTTCTTCTGTGCCTCTTCAACCGCCAGGGAACAACACTTCAAGGTGAACTTTGAGAAAGTTCATTACAAAGTCAACTTTATATTGACCATTGGAGTTCAAAAACTGTGAGAATCACAAACATCAAACCAACATGTTGCAGCAAATTAAGCTCTGAAAGCCAGCACGATTGGTGGTTGGTCTCATATTGGCCCTTTAAGGGTTCTATCCCAGGTATTTCAGTCCCCCAAAGCAAAAACGTTGACAAGCCCTTGCCATGACAGGTCTTGTATTGGTTCGTTATCCTCCCAGAGAAAACAAACAGTAAATAGTTTGCCCTCTAAGCAAGAGGCAGGCAGTAAAGAGGGCGCAGTTGGGTGAAGGATTTTTCTAACATGCCTCTCACATATCACTCCATGAGGAACATGGATATGAGTCAAAAGATGAGTGTGTTTCATGTCAGAGCTCTGTTATTCTTCAACTGCTATAGAAGGAGTTGTCGCAAATATGTTGCTCAAAACGACACTTGTGTACTAGCTCAACCTTCTGTAAGTCTGTGGTGCAGACTCAATGTGACTGTTGTAGACGCACATGGCACTAGTCTGATATCAAGCAGTTGGGCAGAAGAAATCTTTTTTTTTTTTTTTTGGACCATTTGGTGAAATGTTCTCTTCCAAACTTATTCTGATTGATGTAAACTCCATATTAGGATTACTGACATGCCTATTGTCGTGCTGTTTTTAAGAAAGGGTGTACTGTTTCTGCCTAAAGATTACCCTGGTCCATAGCTAAACAGTCCCTTAGTGTTTAAAATCAAAGATGTTTTGACTCATTGAATGTATCCTTCACTTCAGCTTTATGATTTGTCCTTGAACTGTAGACCTAGGTGCCTGTCCCTGTGATGACATATATAACACAATCCACACAACCAAGACTTGTGGAACATCACAGAAGTGACAGTAGAGAGATTCTAAGAGCCAAAGGACCAAAGGACCAGAAGGTTCTCTGCTGCAACACAGTCTCTTCTGAATAGAAATAAAATAAAAGTATAGGTGGCGGTTTGGGGGTGCATTTGGGGAGAGTTAGTCGTGAATATGATATAAATATGTTGTACTAAATTCTCAAAGAATTAATAACAACATATTATTAAGTTTCTGAAGTGATAAATTTTTATTTAATTATATTTTAGTTTATCATAGCTTTTAATGAATGAATGAATGAATGCCTAACCATTAGTATAAAGATTAACAACTGAACTGTTACTTATACCTACTGGGAGAGAAAAAAATCATTTTTTTCCATTATAGTGATACTGTGTATATCAACTACTTCAGGACAGACCTCATGTTCGGGAGTAGTTGGCCAGCATAAAATGGACTTCACAGGTTACTTTGTGTGCTTTCATTTGGTTATAGTTTGGTGGGGATGTTTTGGGGGAGTGGCATATTTTCTTGGTTAGGCGTTCTTTATTTGCAGGGTCTTTTCTGCTTTTTGAAAAAGTACTTATATTTATGTGAGAAAGCATGAATATGGAAGGACTTGGGGGAGGGAAAGAATATGATCACAATATATTTAAATTTATTTTTAAATAATAAAGATAAAATATAATAATAAAAATATAGAAGCAAACAAAATTGAGGAGGCAAGATTGAAAAGTTTGTTTCCCATATTATTTTAGGTTGCAATATATTTGATATAAACACATGTATTTTAACTTTAAATAAGTAAAATTAGCTAACTTAAAAATAAAAAATTTTATTAGAGTAATATAATTAAACTTTAATTTAATTTTTTAATTAAAATTAAAAAAATTTTTAGAGTTATATAATTACTAGGAAACCTTCATATGATATACCCATTTTTCCAGCCATTGGTAATTTAATTTTGACATATTAATAATTACAAACTCTCTGTATTCAATGAGATATTTTTCTCTCTCCTATAATTTCTTAAAACATGCTATGCTTTATTTTGTAAGCATGTCTTGTAGGGCTTCTGGTGGTCATTTTTTTCAGCTATTGAAGATTGGGATGTTTCGAAGATTAAGCCAGTACCTAGTAAAGTGAATGTAATTGGATTTAACTAACGTTTCTATTACAGGGAGCTTGAGACTGAGGTAGAATAGTTATTAAGTCTTTGGTAATATGTTTATGGGCCTGGACTTCGGAGGGAATTCAGTGAGGAAAGCGCTTACTGTACAATTGCAAAACCAACCTTTGGATCTCTAGAATCTTCATAAAAGACAGGAATGCCTGTCTGATGTCTGTATAATTATTGAATAATGGCACATGATCTTTACCTAAGGATACATCGCACCCCAGCCCCCACCCACACCTGATTTGAATGATTCTTAGCTAAGAAGAGTAGTTTAGAGTTACTGTGGAAATGACCTAATGTGGCTCTGTGATGTGTCAAAGACATTTTGCATGCAAGAAATGTGAATATAAGAGATCTGGATAATGGAAGATTGTGGATTGAATTATCTTACCTAAAATTCATATAGTGAAGTCTTAGCCATCAGTACATGGGAATGTAAATATTTTGAATAATCTTTCAGAGGTAAAAGGCCACTGTTAGTGTATGTTCTTGATCAAACATGACTGATCCTTTTTTGGAGCTGTACATGACTTTGGGAAAGTACATGCGTGGAAAAAAGTACATACGGGAAGACAACACAAGAATATTCTGTGGAATTTATCCTGCCTGTGATGTTGGATTAACTGAAAGCCCTGTAGGTTGGTTTCAGAGAGGGGAGCACTTCTTTTTCAAATCTGTATGCTGCACAATGATTTAGATGTAGATCTGCCACTCATACCTGTGGGGTTACAAGCCTCAGGGCAGACCTGAAATATTTACCCACTTTAATAATATTTGCCAGTGAATCCGACTCTGGAGCTTTCTTTTTGGAAAGGTTATTAAATATGGATTCAGCTTCTTTAGGAAACATAGGTCTGTAGAGATGACTTATTTGTCTGTGCGTGCACTTTCATCTCTTTTATCTTTCAGAGAAAATATCCACTTGATACAAAGCACAAAATTTATAGGTATGTATTTTTAAGATTTGTTTATAATGGTACTTTAGGGTCTGAGGTATCAGAAAGGATAACCCATCTTTTGTTATTGACATGGAATATTATGTCTTATCTTTCCTTTTTTTACGGTTAGCTGGGCTTATGTTTTATCAGCTTTATTCATGACAGTAAGATTCCATATTTAAATTTTATCCATCTCCTGTTATTTTTGTTTTCTGTTTCACTGATTTCTTCTCTAGATTTATTAGTTATTTCCCAGATCACTTGGTTCTTATTTTTAGTTTTCAATTCTAATTTTGTTTTCTCAAATGCTCTTAAGATTTATTCCTTTATGCACAGTGCTGATGGCTCATGCATTTGATCCCAGAATGTATTTAGGAGGCATAGATAGGTGGATATCAGTGAGTTCTAGGCCAACCAGTTTTATAAAGTGAGTTCCAGGACAACCATGACAGTTACACAGAAAACACTGTCTCAAAAAAAAAAAAACAAAAAAACCAACAAACAAAAAACCAACCAACGAACCAAACAACATACAAACATATACAAACAAAAACCTCAAACCAAATACAAACAAAATAGATTTTTGCTCTTTTGTATTTGTTTTGACAAGCAAATACATAAATATATCACAGTTTGATCCCATTCAACACATTATTCTCTCATCACTTTTCCATTCTTTGTGACTCTCTCGTTCATATCTGGTCCCTCTCTTACATCTTTTCTATATCTGTTATATGCTAGACTTGTGCTTGTAGCCATAACTGATGTACTCGTGAGTGGGATGGCCTGTATCATACCCAGAAGATAGTACTCCATAGCTCTCCTTTCCATCTTTCTTTTCTCTGAATCTTTTTTCTTGCTCTTGTGTAATGTTCCCTGACTCTAGGATTGGGTGACCTAGTTAACTCTTTTAGAAATTCACACTCAACCATTACTTCCTTTTAGCACCTCCACCTGTTATGAGTCCCTATAATATTAGCCATTGCTATATGAGGAGAAAGGGGTAATTTCTGTTCCTCAGGTTAAGACCAGCACCAGTTCATGACTATCAATGTAAATGTTTAGGTGGCAGTTTGTCTACATATCACTTAGAAAAATACCAGTTTTGCTTTCCCCTTAGGGCCTGTGACTTTCCTAACCGTAGGACTTTTCCAGGGTTACAGAGGCAACCATGCTTTCCCTCCCATGGAGCAAATCACAAATAGAATTGAAAATTGTTGGTTAGCTCCAAAACTATTATAGTCACTGGTGGAGCATCTTCCTGAAAGGTTGGAATTGAAGTGTGCGTCATTCCCCAGCAGTACAGATGTGGATGAGAACCTTTGTTCCAGCAGCACCTCCTGGTACTGTTACTATTACCAAAAAGAAGGAAAAGGCCAGCTGATTTCCAGTTTGATTTTCCTGTGTGAATAATCCAAAATATATGTTATCTTCATAAATACAGTCTTCCCATCTGGATCTGGTGGATAAACAAAAGAGATAGCAATATCTGTATTATTTTTGGAGTCTATAAATCAACAATTTACAGAGAAAAATCATACACCTTGCCCTGGGATTTTTACTTAACGCTCATGGCTCCTGACAGCTGTAGCATCTACTCATGCAAGATTCAGATTCTATTCTTTAAATTGTGTGTACTCTTGTTAATCTACTCAAAATGTGTATTTAGAATATTCATTTAGATGTTGCTTGTTTTCTCACACATTTAACTTCATCTTTTAATTTATTTCAGGCCATTTGTTGTCACTACATCACAGGTAGTTTTATGTTATACCTGAAATTCTAATCAAATTGAAAATGTCTTAATTTCAGGGAATTCTTTGACCTATGAGGTCAAGAAAATATTTTTAAATTACTAAGTATTCAAATGCATTTATGTATCTTTCTCTTACAATTTCCTATTTAATGAATTGAGCTCTGAGAACACATTTTGAGTTATACATAGACCTTTAAATATATTCTGATGGATTTTTGGTGTGAATGTAGTCTATTTAAGTAAATGCCTCATGTACTCCTAAGAACAAGAACATGTAATCTGCTGCTGTTAAATGGAACATCTATGACTGTCAATCAAATGAAGCATATGGGAAGTAGTATTGATTTCAACAATACACATGTATTTTTCTCCCTAGTTGATCTATAGGTTGCTTATGAGAGTGTTAAGGTGTACATCTTTCCTTGTGTCTTTTTAAATTCCTTTTTAAAGCTGTATTTAGTTTTTTCAAACTATTTTGATGTAATATTGGTAGCAGAGACCGAAATTTCTCTAATGTAACTTTTGTCTTTCCTTGTCTTTGTTCTCCCTTAGAGACTTCTACTTCCCTAATCAATCCATCAAGCTGAACTCTGGGCTTTGGCTTCGGCTTTGGATAGAATTAATGGAGATTGTAGAGGAGCTCACACTTTGGTAGCATTAAGTTTCCAATGTCATCATCACTATCACACCCAGCAGAACCCCCACATACTGTCCCATGTTGCCTCTTTTCATCAAATTGTACAATCCTTCTCTTCATGTAACATTTTCACTCACCTGGTTAACAAGCTGCCACTAATTTAGTAACTTAAAACTATATTTATTTCTTCATAACTATAGTGACTCAAGGAGCAACCGTTGTTTATCTTCTGAGGGTTTTGAGAGTTTTCATATAGAAATAGTGACATATATTCAACACCACACAAAACACACACACACATTTATATTTCATAAATGCAAGTGAAAATATTTTAATAGAATTCAAAGAAAACAGACTTTATAACAATACAGAATGAAACTAATTCCAGACTGTTGGTGAACTAAGACATTAATTTCTCTAGATTCCATATAAAATTCCAATGAAACAAAGTATGGTTTGCTAGAATTCTATAATCACTACTTAATAATGTGCCATTACATACATTTACTAGGCTTTGGTATTCACCAAGTAATGGGGAATACCTTAAAGTAACTGTAAATATCAGTGAACAAACAAATAAAACTACCTATTCTGGGAACGGGACTATAACTTGCAATCAATGTAAGTCACGTCTACAATTTGAGTATTTCTATATACATCTATATAATATAAAAGGCATTGCTGTTATACATCAGTTTGAATACTGTGGTACACAGCATGTTAAGTAATATTAACTATGTGTCTTTATTTGGAAGCATTATAAAATATGTGAATTTTATTTATATATTAAATGTTTAAAATAAAATTTATATTTCTAGTGGGGTGATTTGGAAGTGCCATGGTATGAGTTTTACAGTCATAGAACAACTTTCAGGAGTTGGTATTCTCCTTGACACGGGAGTTCTTTTGGTTGAACTCTTGTCCTGGGCTTAGAGCCTTCTTGCTGGTCCTTAAGAGTAAGTTTTACTACATACTTTATACTAGACTTCATATGGCTATCAGTTCATCAAGACACAATATAAATATTCCATATGCAGTTTACTAAACGAGGTTAATTTAAGGAAAATATATATTGTAGTACTTAATTTTTATTTTAAACGTGATTGGATTCAATCCCTCAGGAGACTGATAGGGCACACTTGAGAGTCTGTCTGAGAGGTGTTATCAGAGGAAATTAACTGACAGGAGAGACGTCCACTTTGATGTGATGGCACAAGAGCATGTACTGGGAACCTGTACAGGATAAAGGAAGGGAGGAAAAGGCACTTGAGTACACATATGTCCTTGTCTGCCCACTATGACTAGAAAAGCCTTGTTCTATAACACCTCCCCTGCCATGATGAAGCACCGCTTCTAACAATGGACTCAATCATTCTCAACTGCTGTTTGCTGTTTGTGTCTGTTCTTTTAGTCACCTTGACCAAAAGGAATACACATATCAATTATTACCAACATGGTTTAAACAGTGAGGAATTGTTATTTGATGGCTATAAAGTTTCAGATTTGTTTGAACATTGTAATATCATGTAAAGACTTAAAATTAATATTTATTGCAATGAAATAAGGTCAGGTTATTAATGTTTTGGTTGTTTTCCCATGATTTGCACAAAGTAGCTAACAAACAAGATATTTTGATGTAAAGGTGGGTTGAAGAGGAAGTTTAGAGGACATTTTAAATTTGGTAATCTCTGTGGAATATTCATAAAATCATTATTATTAAAAATCTTATGTTATTTAAAATCTAATTATATAACCTATGAAATTTCCATTATAAACTAAAGTACTAACTAATTAAAAATCTAATATACTGAGAAGAAGAAATGAGGCTAAAGAATACTTTTTGGTAGAAAAAATGCCCAGTTAATAAATGTAAGAAGTTGAATAAAATAAAAAAAATAATTATCTTTCCATCAAGCAATTAATTTAGATAACCAATAAAAAGAGAAGAAATTCTTAGATTAAAAATTGATTCTGAACTTTGTAATAAAAACGATCAGTAAAAATCTTTAATTTTCTTTTACACACTAACAGGTGTGCATGTGTGAGTACATGTGTGGAAAGTGGAAGTGTGTGTGTGTTTATGAGATCTAATACTTACAGTCTGGTTCTGCTTTTGGTTGTTTCTTTTCTTTTTCTTATTTTTTTTTTTTTGAGACAGGGTTTCACTGTATAGCTTTGGTGCCTGTCCTGGAACTCACTCTGTAGACCAGGCTGGCCTTGAACTCACAGAGATCATCCTGTCTCTATCTCTTGATTGCTGGGATTAAAGGCATGAGCTACCACCATCCCACTGGTCTGTACTTTTAAAGTCAGGAAAAAAAAAAACACATTGATGAAATTTCTAGAACATAGTCTTTGTCTTTTTTTTTTTTTTTTTTTTTAGAAGTGAATCCAGAGTGAATACAATAAACTAGTGATGACATGGAAATAACAGTAGTATGGTATGAACTGAACGTGAACTGGGCATTATTTTCACCCAGGAAATAATAAACCAGTAGTCAAAATGTATGCTGATGAAGTGTAGCAAATGTAATATGGACTGCTGTGTTAATGTAGAGTGCTGCTGGCTACAGCTAAGGACATCAGTGTAATTTGTTTCTAGGAAGTGCTTTTTCTTTCACAACAAATCCATAAAGCTGAGCGTAAGCTACACAGCTTGACAGGTTCAATTTTTTGTTCACTTTTTGATTGATAACTCAAGTGGTAAGTGTATTTATACCTCTGTACACTTTTTCTTTGAAAGGTTTTCAATTAATTGTTTGAGAATTTCATACATTATGTTGATATTTTTACTCCCTTCTATTTTCTGACGTACTCACCGTCATTCCACGCTCACCCAATTTTGTATTCTCATTCTTAAAACACAGGGAGTCACATCAATTCTGCCCAAATACACTGGTATATGTGCGTACACTGGACATGTTACACTCACCCTTAAATTAAACTAACTCTCCCAGAGTAATCAGTTACTGATAGCTCCTCAGCTCAGGGAAGGATTCTACGTTCACGCCACATTTGTTGTGAGAATTTTTACCTTACTTGAATTTCCACAGGTCTTGTTACAATCACTCAGAGTTCATATGTGAATCTCCTCTACTCTGTCTATAAAATACCACTATTTTATAATCATCCGCTTTCTCCCACCCTTTCACTCTCTCCACCTCCTCTTCTACGTTAATCCTAAAGCATGGAAGAAGAAGGCGTGATATACATGCTCCATTAAACCTGATCTGACCAGCTAAGGGGCTCTGTATGGACTGCCATCTACTGCTAAAAGAAACTTCTCTGATAATATCTGAAAGATCCCCCAATCTGTGAACATAACTCATTAAGAGTGGGCTTAATACTACGTCTGAGTAGTAGAGTTTCTCCCTAGGGCCTATTACTTGTCTAGCCACAGTTTCTTGAATGTAATAACTGTGCAGGATATGGATTCTGTTTTGTGGACAAGGCGTTAAAAAGTAATTGAAAAGTAGAGTTTACTCTCATGACGTCCATGTTATTACTGTACCAGTGGCATGACTTGCCAGACAGGTCGTTACTGTAGTTCATAGGGTTTATAACTATGGTAGCATTATAGCACCTATGCACCTTTAGAAATGCTCATTTAAAAATGTTCTCAGAATTAAGGTATTTAGAGTTGAAATGACAAGACATATACAATTTTTCTTGAAAAATTTCAACAGAAAGAATACACTTCATAATAGGGTAGATAAATTATGACAGACTCCTGATATTTTCACTGTGATAAGTGAAGCACTTATATTACTCTGGAATATATTGCAAAGTCATTAATGTGAAGAAGGGACATGACAATGAAAGCCTGTGGCTCTTCTTCACTACAGTGCTGTGTCATAGCAAATAGTGACTTGTACATTGCAATGAATACCATGGTCGTATCTCGTGCCTAGTCCTGATGTTACTGCCTGACTATTCTGAGTCATTGTATGAAACCCCCTCTTCAAGCCAGATTCAAGTTCTGCTTCTAGTAAATATTTATATGATAAGTAAGTCATGGACTGTGATCAGCAAGAAAAGGAATTATTGTAAACTAGAAAGATGAGAGTCAGTCGTATGGTTAAGAGGTATAATATTTTCTTTTAATAAATGTATGAAAAGACAAGGAAACCATAACTCAGAGACATCTGTGAGCAAAATGAACCTTAAGTAAAGTAAGACACTTTTTGTATAATTGTAACAACTACACTCATAGCTAACTTGTATTGAATTCAGTTTATACCATTCCCTAGGATGAGAACTTACATCATCATCTCATTATTTTTCATATATTCACTCCTCAAGCTGGAGTTTATTAATGTACATCATTCATAGAGCCCAATTAACTTTCACAGATAAAGTAACTAAAAAGTAAGAAGATCAGAATTTGATCTTAAATCTGATCCAAAAGTTTACAACCTGCCAGAGTATAAAATGTTTATTTAAAAGGTTGTACATTTTTTAAAGGTTTAAAAACAACGTTTTATTCTTTCTCTTTTTCCTTTTACTCTTCTCTCACTCACTGTATCTCCATCACAGTTTCTCTCCCTCCTCTCCTCCCAGTCAGTCCTCCTCACCACCAGATCCACTCTTCCTCCATTTCCCTAAAAAAATAGAGGGCATCCCAAGGATATCCACCAAACATGGCCTAAGAAGTTACAATAAGACTAGGTACAAACCCTCATCTCAAGGCTGGGCAAGGCAACCCAGTAGGTGGAAAAGTATCCCAAGAGCTGAATGAACAATAGCTTGTCGATTATAGGCAGAACTTTTGGACAAAGAGAGAACTCTGAGAAGAAGAAAAACAGAAGAATTCTGACTTATCTGTAAGAGTTTCCCTATTTCCACACTGGATGGATTTTTTTTAACCTATTCAGCAATTTGCTTTTTTAGTATTATTACTACCAAGTCTACAGTTAGAACACAGTATATACCTTAGCATTAGGTGTATACTCTAAGAGAGGCTTTCTACTCTAAAAGCAGAAAACAACAGAGATTTTCTGGTTGCTAATAAATGCACAAGTCAAAAGTTGGTATGACAATATGGTCATTGTATGTAATAGACATTGAAATCTAAGGACTGGTAGGCTAAGATCAACCTACCATGATGCCTAGGAGATAGTAACCCATACTGATGCTCTTTCAGATACCATTCTCAATCACACCAATATTGATAATTTCTCTAATTGATATATATATATATATATAAACTGTAAATTGTACCTTTTAAATTCTCATAATAACTTTAGAAAATAGCCATTTATGATAAAACTCATCATAACTGAGGTTCATGAATTTCAGCACTCACCATGAGCCATTTTATGAGTACTTAACAATCCATATGTTTTCAGGTATTTCCACTATATTTAAGGTATTTGATTAATAGTAGTTTCCTGAGATTAAAAGAAACTGTAGAGCTAAAGAATGAACTGAGTTTAAAATGTATGTAAGAATAGTTTAGGTAGAGAAGAGGTGGGCTTAAAGACAGAGAATCTTCTAATATGGCATCTTGGCATTGGAAATAATGACCAAATCAGCATGGTGGTCTGAAAAGAAATGACCCACATAGGCTCATATATTTTAAAGCTTCGTCATTAGTGAGTGGTGCCATTTGACAGAGATTAGTAGGTGTGACCTTGTTGGAGAAGGTGTGATCTTGTTGGGGGAAATGTGACACTGGAGAGGGACTTGGGTGTTTCAAATGCTTAAGCCTGGGTCAGTGTCTATCTTTTATTGCTACATATGGATGCAGATATAGAAATCTCAGCTCAACTTCAGCACCATGTTTGCCCATATGCCACCTGCCATGGCAATGAACTAAAGCTCTAAACCTGTAAGCCAGCCCAATGAAATGTTTTCCTCTTTAAGCGTTGTCATGGTCATTGTTTCTTTTTATAGTAATAGGGTACTGATGAAGACAATCAGGAACACCAAAATGGTCTTTCTCTGACCTATCTTCTCTAAAAGGCCAGAAAAGACATTTCTGTCCTTCTTCCAAAGAGATACACAGCAACCCTCTTTCACAGGTGTGTCTTTTCTGTGCCTAGAGGAAATTAATAACATATGAGAGGCCACAAAAAATATAAACAGCCTTTGTAAACCACCAGCATTACACAGCACATTCAACATTATACAATATGCATTTGCTTTTTGATTATATTTCTACACATACAAAAGATCCCCATAGTCTTTCTTGTGTTTTTGGCTATTTTATAAAGGCTTCATGTCACATAGGAGACCACATGTCACATAATGTAAACATAATGTGGTTTTCTCTCATCAATCTATCTTTTAAGATGAATTTCTCTGTAAACTCTATTACTTTGATCTAATAGAAAGCAAAAAAGGTTTCCAGAAAATAGCAACAGAATGCAAGTTAATCATTTCTGTTGGAATAGAGCATTTAAATTTTAAATCAAGGTGCTTATCACTATGAGGACTAGGAATGAACTCTCAAAAGACTAAGGAATTTTACATCTGCTTTGAATGATCACATAGAGACATAAAGATCTGAATTTAGGTTCCTAAGGCAAATATCACTTTAATGAATTTAACTATGGCACTGAGCTTATTTGCAACATTATATGGAATATGGTGAAATAAAAAAATATACCAGGCAAGAGACTGGGTGGGGTAGAGAACAAGAAAGAGAGAGAAAAAGAGAGAAGGGCCCTTGCTTTCCCTACAGTAAACTATGTCTGTATTCTGGCATTTTCTCATGTTAGCATTTGGATAAAGACTGCACGGTTAAAGACCATAGGATAAATCACTAGAGTATTTCCTCCAACATTTTTATAAATTTTAAACTGTTGTACAAATTATAGTTTTGTTTCATTTTTAAGAGAAAAGCAAAAATTTTAATAATCCACTGTCAGCTAAAAAAAAAAAAACCTCATCAGAACAAGAGAAAGAGTGAAGAGCAGGAGCTGCTGTACCACCAAGTCTATGAGGGGGTTGAGCTCCCTGTGTTCTCGCAATTACGGAGCATACCCCTTAGCCCTTCTATGATCCCTTGTTTAGCTTGTGTGCCCCTCCTCTCACTTCCTCCTCTTACTAATTAGGCTGTTTTATGTGCATTTCAGCATGCAATATTTCATATTTAATAACCTTGCATCAGAAGAAAGGGGAAGCCAAAGGGGCTGGAATTTATTGCCAGGTGTTCTGGAAGGCATCTGGAGCATTTACGGTGGGCCTACAAAATTCCTCAATACCCTGAGGAATCCACTACTACTCTTTCAGGAATCCAATAAGTTTCAGCTGAGAATCCTATAAATACCACAGAGTGAGAGCCTTAACCTGCTCCTGCTCATTCACTGGGCCTTCAGGAGACAGGAAGTTAAGAGTAGCTATAATTGGTCTTCATATTTAGCACCTTGTTAACATATATTGAGGAAGTTCACACCTCTAATCTCTTGTTACTAATGTCAGCCTGTTAGAATTTGAACTCCTAGGAAGAGATTGTCTTGCTGGAAATGCTTTCTCTAAGTTCCAGGAAAGGAATTCAAATGTCTCCAGTGAGATTTGGAAACTGACAATGGAGGGTTCTTCAACCCTGGGGCAGCTTCAAAGATCAAAGGTGAATGTCACCAAGTGTCACTGAATGTCTCCATGCCTTCAGGTTATTTTAAAAGCATTAGTGCAATTCTTTCTTTTCTTAGAAGTCACAGTAGAGCCCAGCTCTTTCACTTAGAGTGCACACAGCACTTCAATCGCTGCTGCAAAGTCCACGCCCTACCAGTCCTTTAAATTCTGCTCAAACCTTTTGAGTTTCAAAAATTCCTAATCAGCTGCAGCTCATGTAGTTCACGTAGCTGTTTTCCACTTCCAAATGGAAAATTACAATTTTTACTCTAAGCCTTACATATCCCTGTTCGTTCTCATATGTGCTTACTAGCTTTATTAGAGCAAAATGGGTGCCTTATTATATAGTGAGCTAAATCCCAAGTTTTGTCTTTTACAAACTCTTTAGGGAGTAAAATATTGGACCCCCTGCAGACAGCTATGTCTGTGTTCTGACAGAGCCTAAGCCAGTGACTGTGGGCCAATGGTGACACCCTTAAAGAGCCCTTGCTCTTTTTTCAGCCTCCTTATGGTGGACAAAGGATGTGAAAATAGTAATTGTAAATGAGGATTTCAAGAAATAAGCATCCTGAAAATGCTAGAATTGGAGTCTTTCAGAAGGCAGTAAAGGTTGACAGCAGGCTTTCCCTTAATTTCCTATATCTTAGAGTACAAAATATAGTGTCTAATGTAACACCTCTCTCTCTCTCTCTCTCTCTCTCTCTCTCTCTCTCTCTCTTTCTCTCCCTCTCTGTCTGTGTATAAATGTTTCCTGTCAGCAAGCGAACATGAGAAGATTGTTTTGTTTCCAAGTTTTCCTGATAATCTCATAGAATGTATTCATTTCATATAATGAATTTTGGTCAAATGTACCCCCAGTTCCTCCCTCCCAATCCTTCCCTTTCTCTCCCACTACTTTTCCCTCTCAACTTTGTGTGTTTTTTGAAAACCTCTTGAGTCCACTTACTGTTACTTGTCTGGGCAATGGGCTTAGAAACAACTACTGGAGTGTAGAAAGCCTCTCCAGAGGGCAGCTTCCATATATTTGGTTCTCCCGGCCCCCCGCAATCATCAGTTGCCAACAGCTCATCATCTAGGGTGCAACTCTATGAGTCCTCCCCATTCCTGCTAGAATTTTTGACTGCCTTTATCTTTTACAGGTTTTGAACAAATAGTCACAGCTACTTTGAGTTCATGTGTGCAACAGTCCTGGTGCTGTCTTAACCACCAAAGAATGTTTTCATAAAAATGATAGGTCTGGTTCTGACAGTTCTCTTGTACCGTCTTCTGTAATGATGCCTGAAACTTGAGGGAAGGAAGTATTATATAGATGACCACTTAAAGCTGAGAACTGCATAGTCTTTTATTCTCTGTATGTTGACTAGTTATAGGAGTCTAAATTAATGTTTGTCTACTATAAAAAGAAGCTCATGTTGTAAGGACTGAGATACCCTAAACACAGCTCGAAGCATAAAAACATGTGGGACATTTTATTAGCATAATGATTTAGCAGAATAATAGTATTTAGCTTTATGCTAGAGACCATTATAAAGATAGCCCGGGGTTTGGGTACCAGCTGAATACCAGACAGGAGTTGCTTCTTCTAAGTGGGTCTTAAATCCAATCATAATGTAATTGGTTACTGACATATCTTGCTAGTCTTGTCACTATTGTCGCTGGTGGATTCATAGCTGTGTAACACTGTTGATAAGACTGTTGATGACTCTTCTCCCCCAGTACCATGCATAGAACCTTCTATCTCTATGAAAGCAATCTAGTAGGGATGAAGTACAAAACTACGTAGAAACACAATGAAAGTTCTAGAGATGATCTAAAATGAAAGGATCCAAAGTCTGACAGGCTCTAGGTCTGTCTGGCTCTCTC
>JAQHUG010000017.1:9098522-9132786 GCA_028555095.1 Dicrostonyx torquatus | reverse complement strand
ACTGCTTGGCCTATTAGTTCTAGCTTATTATTGGCTAGCTCTTACATCTTAAATTAACCCATTTCTATTCATCTGTATATTGCCACGTGACTGTGGTTTACTGGCAGGTTTTTGTTGCCTCTGTCTTCTGCGGGTTGCCACATGGCTTCTCATTGACTCTACCTTTTTCTTCCAGCATTCAGTTTAGTTTTCTAGCCAAGCTC
This sequence comes from Dicrostonyx torquatus, assembly GCA_028555095.1. Classification (NCBI taxonomy): domain Eukaryota; kingdom Metazoa; phylum Chordata; class Mammalia; order Rodentia; family Cricetidae; genus Dicrostonyx; species Dicrostonyx torquatus. Next base: position 9,132,583 of record JAQHUG010000017.1, on the reverse strand, counting down.
TATTCTGCTAAGCCACTAGCCGAAACAGTTTTATTCATCAACCGATAAAAGCTGCACATATACAGAAGGACTTTGCACACCAGTATAGATTTGGGGATACTATTTATAAGAAATTGCATTGTATTGAAACTGTCAATGCAAAGATTTTGGTCAAGCCTGAATCATCAAATATTTTTGAAATATGATCCTGTATTACTGTTGACAAAGTCAAATAGCTAACACATAGGAAAACTGTTCATGCCTCGGAATTCTGAGGTGGTACACTGAGGATAAAGCCAAGTAGATTTGTCTAGGGAGTGGTGGGAGCCTTTCTACATTTGGAGCATGTGTGAAAGAAGATAAAAATGCATGGATGTATTTTTACTGCTCAGTATCTCAACAATTCTGTTCCAAGAGAAGTCAAACCATTACCAATTCAAAATTGAAATGGGCTGGAGGTTGGATAAGAATTTGAAGGCTATTACCAGGAAGTAGGGTGAAATTGAGAGAAATTGAGTCTGAAAATGTTAGGAAATCACAATTCATTAACACTGCTAGTTAATGAAGATAAATAAAAGGTATAGCCTATGGAGAAGAGAAGGGTTAAGGCAGATACTGCAGGTTCTATTCAGCAATCACATTTGAATGCTGTGTTTCTGAACAATTGAATGTTGTCCTAGATTATCTAACTTTTACTGTGGTGGTATGAATGAGAATGGCCCTCATAGGGTAATATGTTTAAGTGTTTGGTACCCATTACTGGCTAGGCTGTATTCACCAAATGAAGTCCCTGTAGTTCATCTTGGTTGATAATAAATCAACACTGTATCTGATCTGTGTTCATCTCTTTCATTTTATCATTCACTATTTTGTGTTTGTATGAGTGTGTGTGTCTGTGTTTCCATGTTGAACCATCTCACTTGATTTTTGAACATGTATTACTGCTTTAGGAGAATCAAGAGGTTTAAAACAAATGACTATTTTGATGGTTAATATTGACAGGCTCCAGAATCATGTAAGAGACTACCTTGATATCTTATTTTGTGGGAGTTTTGAACTTAGCAAATTGTTTGGAAAAATGCACCACAAACATTGTCGGTACCATTCCATATACTGGAGTACGAGACTAAATGCAAAGGAGAAAATGATCCAAGGAACTTGCTTCAGTTCATGACTGCCAATGCCCCACTTCTATTAAAGAAATACTCTCTATTATGATGGATGTACCATTAACCTGTGAATAAAAAAATAATAAAGCCTCAATTTCTTAAATTGCTATTGTCAGATGTTTTTTCATGGAAATATGATAAGCACAACAGAAATATTTTACCTTTGTCCTTATTCTCACTACATTGTGAAGTTATACCTTTCTTTTTCAGTTATATGTAATGATAGTTAAGATTCAGAAAATTAATCATATTCACATTCTCAAATGATCATTTACAATTGATTGTAAATTTTGCTTTATACTCTTGTATTGTTGAGAGATTCATGTTTCCCTCCAAGAACTTCAGCAAAAGATTTCTTTCTGGAGCCTATCTCATTATTTTCTTTTCTGATAGTAATTATTTTCTGCTTTTTCATGATTTCACTTTTATTTTTACCCCCTACCCCTCTGTGTGTGTGTGTGTGTGTGTTTGTTCTCTCTCTCTGTTTCTCTCTCTATTTCTCTCTCTCTCTCCCTCCTCACTACATTTTTTGGATTGGGAACATGTCCTCAGTTAAGGCTGATACCAAACCACCATGTATACTTGGCTCCTGCTTGCATCTCCTGAACTCTTGACCACCACTCTTATGGTGGTTACATGACTAGCTTGGTGTTCATTTTTGTTTTGTTTTTCCTGGGGATGCTCTTAACCACTAGCCAGGATGTCTTAGATTCCCATAGAAATCACATGACACCCATATGATGTGGTTTAGAGTCCTACATACCAGGGTACTTAGGGTTCAAGACTAGACTATCCTTAGAAATGATATGTGAAAATAAAGCTTTGGCATGGCTGGTTTTATGTTTGAATCTAGTAAGCATTATCTCTGTTCCTATAATAATCAGAAGAAAATTTCAAGCTTGTCTCTTTGGATGACATCATTTTATTTTAAAAATATGAATCATGTTCAGTTGCAATACTGACATAACACTAAGATGTTGCCATTTGGGAACTGGAAAGATCTTTCAGTAGTTAAGCACACTGTGGCTTAACTACAAATTAAAACTAGTTTAGGAGAAACTAGATTTGGTTCCCAGAATCTACATTTGGCAGCCCACAGCTTAAATTTCTATTCTGGTCTTGCAGTCACTTCCTGTGCACTCATTCACGTAAGTCTCTGTGTGTGCATGCATGTGTGTGTGTATATCCACACTTTAAAACAAAATCTTAAAAAGATATTTCCACTTTTGGAATATTTGAAAGCTTATATATTGTCAGTTCATACATTTAGCATTTTATCTCTTATGGAAATAATGAATAGTAGACACTGTGATATGTAAATTCTTTACATGAGGTGTGGTGGTTGACTAAAATTATATATTTACATATTAGGTCATATTGTGTTAATTTCCATGTAGTTTCTCACAAATTAGTACAAAGCATCATCTTCAATTTGTTGATCTTTTATAATATATTATAATTGTTTGTTACATGTAGCTGGATCTTTAAATGGTTAAAACACAGAAAATACTGTCTCCCAAATTCTCTTTCTATTTACACAATGAAAAATAACATAATATATTTGCAGGCAATATGTGATGTACCATAATTTGGTCTAAAGTCACTTAAATAAACATCTTTCAGAGGAAGATTCTAAAAAGTTTTTAGTTCTTACTGAAAATAAATTGGATGGCTCTGTCATAGTCAACTGTACCATTTTAAAGTTGTAAGTCCATAGTAGTACTTATGTAATAGAAAGACTAGGTACCATGTTACATTATTGATCAATTAAATAACCATGTTTTAAGAGAGTTTGAGGCATTCAACACTATTTATTCTCTTGCGATGCATAAACATGACTCTTACTTAAAGCATGGATATTTGTGGACACAAAGAAAAGACAGTCTAAAGAAGATGTGATCGATGTTATACAATAAGCAATGACCAGAAAACTCTCAAAAGGAATCAATGTAGCCAATACAATGCAGAAATAAGAGACTGCATCAGTCCAGAGCACCGAGACCAGGTATCATGGTGACACTGGCATTGCAGGTCTTATTAGCAGGCATCTTGATATGGAAAACTTTATTTTCCAACATTACCCTTTCTTCAGTAAGAAAAAGCGGGTTCTTATTTTATCACCAAAGAAACAACCTAAAGAATCCGCATTCCAGATTAGTATCACGAAGACAGGAGGGGAAGACTCTGAATTTAAGAGATGAATTGCACTTCTATTTCCTCTCAATTGCTAAAAGCTTAGAGAGGAACACTATTTTCATCCAAATTGTCTGGCTTTCATGGTACATATTAGAGCCAGACATGTAGTAAACCAGATGCAATTTGAGACTTGTGGAATTTATTTCTGAGCCAAGTTAGAAGCTGAATTAATAGACTTTTACTTTTACCTTTGTTGCAATGAGAAAGCTGAAGATTTTCCAGCATATTCCTACCAGATGGCATGCTCCATTGCCTACAATTTCACTCCCTGCTGTGGACTGCATCCAACTTTGTTTCTTTAAAGTAAAGAAGAATAAATGTGACTCTGCCTATTTTTGTGGCAATCATAGCACTAGAGACATGCAGGGTCAGTCTGTTCACTTCTAGCTGTGGTGCAACCTGACCGAGCTCTGGATGCTTCAGCCTGTTAGGGATAACGGGCTTTCTTGAATTTAAAAGAAAGTAATATTAATCAAAATTGGAGTGGCAAACAACATGAATAAATAAGTGAATAACTATCAAATGATCACGACTTAAATCTGAGAAACAGTATTCATATTCAGGAAGTCTAAAAGTCATGAGAGAAAAGAAAAGCTTAATTTGTTGTTCAAAGTTAACTGAATAAATTCACCACACTAAAAGGAATATTTAGTCAGTGGGGGAGACTTTCCTAAAGACAGTATTTCAGTTGCAAACATGAATTCACAACTCACAATTGCAGATTAAACTCTTACAACTTTTCATAAGGTGCTCGCTTCGGCAGCACATATACTAAAACTTTTCATAAGTCATTAAAAATTAAAGTAGCAATAAATAATAGAGCCACAGGCCCAAATAAGAAAAATATGACTTAGATTTGCTTAAAATAAAATAATGTATTATATATTTTAGATAAATCATTCAGAAATTAAATTTTTAACAATAGATTAGAAAAGAGAACATTTAAACATATAAATAAACTGTAAGTTTATTTATAAAGTATTTGATAAAAATGGTCATCACCAGGTATATATTTCCGTTCACTTTTCTAAAAGTGTTAATAAATGCTATGAGCAGAAAATGTAGAAAATAGCATAGAGACTGAAATGCCAGGAGTGTTCCACTTTAATATATGTCTTTTTTTGGGGGGGTGTGGAGACAAGTGACCCTGTTCATGTTGAGAAGAGTACATCAGTGAAGAAGTCAACAGAGCCAAGAGTTCTCCATTTCCCCTGTTTCTGCTTCACATGACTCTGGACTGCCTATAACATGCCTCAGTTCACCATGGAGTGTAAGTGTCAGACTTTAAAGAGGAAGAATTGCATATCCTAATATTTCAATACAACTAATGCCCACAATTTTATGTGAAAGTCTGTGTGCTTCTTCTTCTTTATGTCACAAAATGTCACTTCCCATCCGAGCTTATGCATTATTTTTCTTAACTTTCAAAGTGTTCCGTGGGTCGAGCCTTTCTTCACCCTTGGAGTAACTCTCTGCCAATGACTAGTGTGCTCCCATTTCTTTATGGTCCAGGCACAAAATTCCACCTAGAATTTTCCCCACCTACAAACACCAACAATAATATTCAGGAATTCCACAACAAAACTTAATCATACTTAGTCAAAATAGAGATTCTGAAATCGTGGAAGTTAAAAACTAAAAAAGAAAAAAGAAATACAGTAATATGCTGTAATGTAAAATCAAGATTCAATAGCATTGTATATGGACTATTTCTCCCTGCAGACATGCAAAACTTCCTTACACTACACAGTTCAAGAGTTAGAGTCTTTAGATTTAAGATCTTCAGAGAAGGATATATAACTGTTTATTTCTAATTATATATACATACGTAGATATATTCATATATTGCTAGATACATACATGTATTTATGTATGTATATATGCATGTGTGTATGTATGTATATATTTCAGATCCTGTTTTCCTGTCCAACATTCAATTAAGAAGTCAATATAATCTCTTCCTGTTGTGTAACCAATTTAGGTATAATTTTTCATACGATCTCCTGTCTTTCTGTATTCATTTATCACTTCTGCCACTTTCTCAATGGGTATAATCTGGAGGAATGCATCACCTAGAATTTGCTACAGCTCAAATTTGTCTCAGTCTCTGGTCTTTGCCTTCCAAGTTCTCAGACTGTAGGCAAATTTACTGCAGGCAAACTTACTTTTCAAAAAGTAAATTTGAAATTTACTTCCTCCTGTCATTTCTTCATATGAACAATATTCCACAGGTAGTTTAAATTTATGTGTGTATTAGGAATACTTACAACTAATGGCAGCATTAGCATAAAGTGGAAAAGCATTTCCATGAGCTAGAGAAAGAAAGGACACTGATTTACAGCTGGGGCTGTTAATGATAAACAAAATAAAGCAAAGTCACCTCACTGTGTTTGTGTTGGTTCTAGTTTCTGTCCTCTTTAAAATAGCTAGAAGGGCCAATGACAACACAATTAAAGTGTCTTGGGAATATTTGTTGAACTCATATTTTCTTTTGGGCATAGAAGTTGAATTGTTCCAGGGGCTCCTGGAGGATATCCAATTGTTTTCAAGGACTCCAAGCAGCTTCCCTAATTTCTGAAGGTCATCTGGTTCAGGATTATCATTTTCAGGCTAAAGCTTCTCGTAGGAGCATTGACTATCTCCTTCTCTCTTCACCATGTGAATAAAATACAACCCAAAAGGAAAACATGACAATAAGATGATCCTTTAACATGAGAGGGAACGCTAGCTTTTCTGTTGATAGAAGTGTGGTCAGGCCTTTGTCCTAACAACTGCAGTGGGAGCCACCTTGTGAAACAGTCTGCATTAGCCACGTGGTTCAAGAATTGCGTAATGGCGTTTCCTCCTTTTGGCTCTCTTCAATTAACAGACGGAAAATCTCTCACTCTCCCACATGCTTGGCTATTAAACTTTCTATATACTGCCAAAAAAACTTGTCAAACACATAGCCAGACATACCACAGAAAGCAAATTCTAGAATGATGAAGTAAAATCTAATCACACTAACAGGTACGAGGTTAGAATTGTAATATTGAAAAGGTTTTGTGAAATATTCCATGCTTAGCAAGACTTAAGTAGTTTAAGAGTTCTTTAAATAATTTTCCTAAATCTGAGTCACACCTTGTAAAATTCCAGGAACTTTTATTCATTTCCTCAAATATACATTCTCATGAAAAAAATGCTCTTCTGGTTATAGTACAAATTGATTTTATTTGATTTCCTTTAAGCTCTGGTGGAAGAAAAGTTAGGGTTTCTCTTCTTTTTGCAGATTTTTACACAGTGCAGGGAGACAAAGATCAAAGCCATGGAGTTTGCCAAAGAAAAACAGGGCTAGGAGGGTAGGGAGGGTCACTATGTACAGAACACAATATCTATTCTGAGAAAATGTATACACATTAAATATAAAATTAAAATATTATTTTGTGGAATAGAATGACTAAAGGGGATACTTCTCATCAAGCCCAATGACCTAAGTTTGATCCCTGGAGCCCACACGATGGAAGAGGAGAAAGCATTCCTGCACACTGTCTCCTCGCCTCCGCACACGAACTTGGTACACACAAACTTCAAGGACACAGACAAGTAAAGGAATAAGGTATTTTTAAAAGCATAGGTATTATTTTGACAAGACACAATTTTGGCAGTGAAGTAGAGTTCTTAACTAATATTAAATAAAGTTACAGGGTCATCTCTTAAACTTAACACCCTAACGTAAGGTGTAGCTTATTAATTATTAAAATTTGGGCTTGCTTATGTTCAACTCTGAAGGTCTGCTTACTGTTTTGTCAAAGGCACTGCATTTGTTGGTGTTTCAAAAAGTATTGTGAGAAACATCAGTCCTAGAGGTGGACACGGAACATAAGCATATGAGCAGAGAATGCCGAGAGTGAGCAGAGGAAGGCAGCATGTGCTCACTATCACTGTGTTCCAGTGCCTTGGAAGTCAAATTGTTCAAGCCTTCCCACCTTACATGAGGCTATTTTTAGGATATTTTATATTCTGTGTTTCTTGTTGGATTTTTATTTCTGTATGCATCCAAAAATTCCATACTTTACTCTTCTTAATGTTGGAATCCTATAAGCAGAATCCTGCTTTGTATACCTCTTGGTGGGATTTGTCTTCCTCCTCTCAGTCTATGGAGATGCATCACCTCAATGTGTGCCTGTATCACGCTGGCGTACATGACCTATCCAATATGGTTAATTTGATCTTCCCCGTTCTGATGATTTTCTGGAACTTTTCCAGCTTTAAACATTCTCAACAGTGATTATTCTCAATTATGAATCCTGATGTGGTGCAGAAAACTTGTCTGTATTCTGTCAATCATGTTTTAAATAAATGCTGATTGGCCAGGTAGGAAGTATAGGTGGGTCAACCAGACAGGAAGTAGAGGCAGGGCGAGGAGAACATCTGGGAAACAGGAAGCTCCCTTGGCATTCCTGCGCAGATCTCCAAGGAAACAGCATGTGTCCCTGTCCCAGCTGAGAAAAGGTACTGGCCATGTGGCTGACAATGGGTTAATATTAGTTATGGGAGCTGGTAGGAAGACTGAGCTAATGGGCCAATCAGTGTATAACTTAATGTAGAGTCTCTATGTGATTTTCTTTGGGGCTTGCCGGCTGTGGGGTACTGGGCGGGACAGAAACCCCAACAAGCAGGCCCCTCATGTTACACTGATGTAAATGTATACATATTTTTAAGAAAGGAAACACTGAGCATTGAAAAGGCCTAGATATATGCTGAATGTCACAGTAATTTATTATTTCCACAATGTGAAGGTCTGTACTGTTCTTAGTTACTGAGAATTTTCACATTTTGGTCTCATCAGTTGCATCATTTTGTTATTTTCATTTAGTTTTTATGTCTAGGAACCTTATTGCCAGCAGTACCATCAAGAAAAATTAAATGAGGCATGGAAAATTGATGACATTTGTGTCATATAAAAATGTGAAAAATATTAATGAATTGTCAAATTTATAAACATATCAAAAGTTTCTATATAATAACGTATTATTTGGAAACTAAAAGAAAGAACTCACCACTACACACAATAATCACTATGCATCTGGAGTTGCAATTCACCACACCCAGAGCTTCTGTGGTTTTCGCTGAACACGCTGTAAATTCTTTCTAGGACAGCATCAATACCACACAGAAGGGCTATCAAAGGCTCATGGCCTCTGTGGCCTCTGAAATTGCTCACTCTGTGGATCGCTTGCTTCTGTTCCTCATCAGGATTGTTTGTCTCCTGTGTATTCCTACAGAAGCTCCTTCTATATTAGGAATTACACTGATAAATGCTTTCACTACAAACCAAACCTAATATTTCCTGTTTCTCCAAATGTTCTAACAATCGTATAGACTTTGGTGCAAATATCTCCTCCTGAATTTGAAGGTTCTCCCTTAGTTATCACAAAGTTATCTGACTTTCCAGACTGTAATTATTTTTCACAATGCTGTCACAAAAATCTCCTATTATTTTATGTATGCTTTTCACTTTCTAAACAACAATTACCTGTCTTCATCCTCATAAAGGAGTTCAATACATCTACAAACATCTTGAATATGACCATACATATTTTTAAGTTTAATCTAGAAGTGAATTTTTTATTGTCTCCTCTCTGGTACACTTTTGTGTTTCTGGGCAGTAAAAGAACACTTAATATTTTGCATCTGCACATTAAAATGCCCCATATGATTATTTATTAGCTTTTAAAACACCTTCCTAGCAAGATGTGGTAGAAAGTATAGGAAAGCATTTTAGAGACGGCAAACTAAAAGTAGCAATGAGTAGTGCATTATCTGATTCAGAACATACACGAGATGGTGAGGCTAGCTTTCTAGTTCCTTTCTGCCTATACCTATACCTTTCCCCTCCTTTCCCCATCCCACTGAGTATAATCTTCCTGTGCTCGTCATTGTTAAATATTTACTTGCAGAAGCTCGTAGAGACAGAGACGGTATTGCCACAAGGAAACCTGGTGTAGGTAGTTGAATTGTGAACCTAACAAAGCTATGTTTAAGAACCCACAGATTTGACCAGATTTGGGGAAGAAAAGTATTTTAGGAACAAGTAACCAAAACAAAGATTTCAGAGTATAATCATCTTAAATTACTGCAAATGCAACGGCCCTTGTCTTTGTAAGGGAAGACTCTGACAGAAAAGGAGAAGACTGTGTCAGAAAAAGGCAAAGGTGGAGTGATGCAGCCAAAGAAAGTGTATCTTCAGCAGAAGCTGCGGGTATAAGATGTATTGTCCACAGGAGCCGCTTGGGGAAGCTTGGATTGCTTGCAACTTGGGTTTCCCATTTCTAGCTTCTAGATCTGTGAGCATAGGTGTTTCTGTTACAGATTATTTACTTTTTTATTTATTTAATTTTGTGCATACTCATGTGTGTGTGTATGGGGGGGTATATGAGGTATATACCCATACAAGTGTGATCAGAAAATCTCTCAGTTACACATAATTTTTACATGGTTTCTAATAACCTAACTGAGGTCCTATTGTGTGTGCACCAAACATTCTTACCCACTAAGGCATCTCTCCAGCCAGAGTTTCTTGTATTTTCTGTTTTTTTACACTTTTGATAGCATCTCTAAGAAACTAATATACTAGATATGACATCTAATTGAAAAAATTTTATCATGTACTTAAGATTAAAATATTCTAGTTTTCTATAGTTCAGTTACATTATCTTTACAGTGGAGATGAAAAATGTAATTAAGTGATTCCATAAATACACAAGAAAAGAATGGCAAAATGATGCAATTATATTACACTCTCAAAAATATTTCTTAAAATACATCAATTCACACTGCATAGTTACTACATCTCAACTACTTTTATTATTAATTTATCATCTGGACAATAAAATTTTGAATACTTTCAAAAGAGGATCTAAGTTATCTATGCATTATACCATGGAATGATTCAAAGAACTTATGAACTTCAAGAACTATATAGCTGTTTGACCTGAGCAATTGGACTTCTCTAGAGATAAATTAGTGTTATAGATTATTAAGAATATAACTACTACCTAGAATCAAAACTTATCTAAAATGTTAATAAAACCCTCTCCTGACAAGTCAATAACATGATGATTTTTATAAAGTACTAGATATTAAATGTTAGAGACTACAATTTTAATAAATGAAATATCTGTTGTTAATCCTTGAAAAACTGAATTCAGTGTATTCAGTCAGTTCAACTCCTAAGGTATATGAAACATTTCTGGGCATGACTACGTAACACAACAGCGAATTTGACACCAACACATTACCTCAGCGAGAAAAAGCCTCTGTTGGAGGGCTGCCATTACTTGTTCAGCTCTGCCTGCCCTCCCCATACCCAGATTATCCTGAGATATCTCTGTGTCTACATTTTTCTCATTTCACCAACAGATTTGCTTTATTAACAGTGAGCCTGCCTCTGTGATTCCAGGACTGTGTCAACATTTTGCACCTAAGGCCTTCTTAGCTGGTAAGTAGAACGTATGAGTGAAAAGACTGTGTCAGAAGTCAGCCACCCTAGACTAGGGATGGGTTAAGACTTCCTGCTTCTGGTAAGTTTACAATAATACCAAATATCACAAGTAATTATTTCACAGATGTATCAGTTCCTTTAATTTATATCGTATTATTGCAGCTAATAAAATATATGCCAAGAAATTAACAAAACATTTTAGGCTTCTATTTAAGTATGTCTGACTACCAAATCTTGGTCAATTTTTGACCTTAGATGTAAAAATGTGGGCAAAATATTGGATTTCATTGTAATACTTTTACTTTGTCTATAAATTGGGTTTCACACAAAGACCTCAATATATAGAAGAGCCAAGAAAATGCAAGGTACTAATGCAATTCTGCTATAAAAATGAGTTTTCAATGAATTAATTATTGCCTCAAATAAATATTTTTAAAGTTATGAACAACTTTATTGGTCTAGAAAAAAGGAGTCCATGCTAGCTTGTGGGGTTATGTTATAGAATAAAGGACTGAGAATTCTCCTTTGTTGTCACCTAAGGCCTGGTCTTCATGTATGGACACTATGTTCTTTGCTTATGCCTGGAAATAATAAACACTCAACTTCTTTTCAACAAGCAATAGTTCCAGCCTATCCCATATCCAGAAACTGTGTTGACCCTTAGGCAGCTCCTTCTGTGACAAACTGTTCTTTCTCTTTAAATTTTCATTTAAATTTTGAGAGAAGGCTTAGAAAAATCTGTCATTTAACGTTCATTGGGTCCAAAATAAACAAAGTTGTCACTTTCATTAAAGACATAAGTGCTTTTCCAGTATAGTTCATTTAAACAAGAGTCTTTAATCCCTAGGATTTGTGTCCTTAAAGAAGTTAAAAAGCAGTATGGGGAGATGGGTCATTTCATGAAGCTTATGAGGGCCTGAGATTTAGCCCTAGAATTCCTGTGCAAATTTGAATGTGGTGGTGTGCCTTGGTAATCCTTTTACTGTAGAAATAGGAATGAGAGGATTCGTGGAGTTTGCTGGCCATCTAGCCTAACCTATAAAGAACAAGCTTCTGCTTCTAATCAAATGTTAAGTTTCAAGAAATAAGGTAGTTGTATCCTGTGGAGCAGCACTTGAAGTTCACCTCTGCCTCGACATTCAAAATCGCACAGGTGCAGAAGAACCTGCATACCCATCTGCTCTTGTTCAAATGCTTCCACATAAAGGAAGGGACAGAAGGAGGGAGAGTGAGAGAGGGAAGGAGGGAGGGAAAGAGGGAAGGAAGGAAGGAGGGAAGGAGGGAGGGAAGGAGGGAGGGTAAAACTGAGGATGAGAGGGAGGGAGGGAGAAAGAAGATGAAGGTGACAACAGAAACATCAATGTGTTGAGGAAAGACCATTGCCAAAGACACCAAGAAGTTGATCATCTGCGAGACAAAAAAAGAGGAAAGCTGTCTGCCCCCTCCCCCGCTCCAACCAAGAATGTGCAGCTGTCAGAATAATGAGGGAATTAACTTACATTGTTTATGTAACTTTGGGGGTAGGATTTTGTCATGGCAGCCCTAGGAGACTAATATACAGAAACTCAAAAGCAACCACTTCACATCCATTTTCCTCAGCAGAGTTTGGAGCAAGCTGTTAGCTAATTCAAAAGTCTTAACCTGGAAGGTTGCTGGATCTAATCGTTCAGCATTACAATGAGTGACTCTCTTAAAGGAGATTGAGTCTGTATAACAAATGCCAGGCTCATATCTCCCACTAATAATGTCAAGAGAATAGAGGGATTTGAGCCAATGTCTGTACCATCTGGCATACAGAGACTTGCTAATCATAACTAAGATAGGTGTGACAGTGGCTACCATTCTTCACTCAGGCCACTCTGGCCTAAGTAGGACTCCTGCAGCTAATGCTCTCTGTAAGAGCAGTTATTCATCTAATAATGGAATTCCCTCAGAATATTAATGGGAAGGTCTCAGAATTCCTTTCATTTTTTAGGGATGGAATTTGGGCAATTAAAATACCATTTAACAAACTATTTACTGACCTAATAGGCTAAAAATCTGTGAGCTCCTAGATATAAGCCTTTGCTTATTTATGTAGAACCTAGACTTCTGAGGTTTGATGGCAGCTTTGCCCAAAATTTATCATTTGGCCAGCAACATTCCATTTAATCCCTCTGACTTGTGTTTTCTCAGTTGTAAAGCAGTGACAATAGCAGTTGCCTTATAGAATATTTAAGATGCAAATGAGCAGATAAATACATCATGCCACAATGCAATGATGTGCACTGGGCATTAGAATGTGATACAAATGCAGAAAAAAGTGCGTTTTCCAAATACTTCAGTAATTTATTTTAAGGATTTCCTCGTACATTCCAAAAATCTATTACTGAATACCTCCAAAAGTACAGAAGAAATAATAAATAATACCAAAAATTAAATTTTGCAAGGACCTCTCTGAGCATATAAAATTAATTTATGAAAGCCCTATTGATATATATATTAATATATAAGAATTTGTAGAATTGTGTTTTATATATATATATATAAAAGAAGTTGTAGAAAATACACTTAATAGATTTTCACAATCGTGTGCAAGTGCCATGTATGGATACATGAACTTCCTTCGACGGAAACATGCTTATGTGACCACCCTTTTTAAAACTATTGGTGTGCTATATAACTGTGAGATGGAAGAGAAAACGAACATGACATGTGTGCCAGCTTTATGCTATGAACTGCATTAAGATCTTCAGATCTTCAACCTTAGTCACTCCTTTTCCTCGTCCCAGGAGGCAAATGTATTCATTCATACTGTTTTCTTTATTGTTACACTTTTACAGATGAGAAGTGTTCATGGAGGTTTTCAGGAGCACCTGCATGTGAAGGAGATGGGAATGGCAGTGGGCAGGCATATTTATTTAGCAGTAAACATTGGTGTTAGCAGTATATGAAAAGAAGATATGAGGCTCAGAAGAGGAACATTATTGGAGCTTAAGTAAATATCTTGTTTCAGTAACTATGCTTGAACATGCAGTGATATTTTTAGTGCAGGAATAATATTAGGATATTATTATTAGGATAATAAAAGACCATGAATGGGGAGTCACATGCATACATGCACATGTTCTGTGGTATTGCTTTTTGTCTCAATTTGATCAGCTGGAATTTAAAAATTGAAGCCACTTGTGAAGCCATATGAAGATTAAACTATAAGTATTTAATTTCCACCAGTGACCTTTACTCCTGGAACTTGACCTGCTATAGTTTAAAATGAGCTTAACAAACAGACGAGTACCTGGCAAACATGGGACTGTTGTGCTGTGAGTCTTGATAGGCAAATGAACTTCAGTTGCCAAAAATGCTTTTAAACGAAGGGACAAAATAAGATGTGGTGAAATCTCTAAATGCCATTATGCAAGTTGTATAAATATTTTAATAGTGTGTATGTGTACCAAGAGGAGGGAGTGGAAGTTGCCAATCTAAAGTAAACCACAAGCCATACCTCCACCTACTAGTTAAACTAATCACATGTTAAATTTTCAAGATTGAGATTAAACATTTTTAGTCATATTTTTTTATTGCAGCAAACTAGGTAATTTGAAGTCAGTTTTCTTTTAGGAATCATGGTAGAAACTTTTCTTAATAGAAAACTTCTGAGATGTTCAGTTGACTCCTGCCTTTAAAAGGTAATTACCTTCATAGTCTCCATCCCTCAATTTTATGCTTGACCAAATATTTATTCCAGCACTATTTATTCCAGCACTTCAGGTAGAACCAGAATCCTTGGATACTCAAGTCACTTCCATAAAATAGTGCAGTATTTGCCTAGAAACTATGCACAAGTCTAATCATAAGGTTTATACCCAAGAACAATTGAACCTATAGACCTAGAACCTTTGAAAACATGGAATATGCTGCACTGTGCTAGTAGTATTAGACAGAACAATGAAAGTGTCTTCTTTTAAGCCATAGTGGCTTTGTGAAGTGTGCTTTGGTAAATAGCATATATTCTTAATATCAGATTTCCTAATAAATAGTATTTATTGAACACTTACGTTATATGCCAACATTCATTTTATAGTAAGTAGAAGGTTATTGAATTCATGGGTGTTTATTTTTTTGGAAAAGACAAGTATAAGATCATGTTACTTTTCTCACAAGATCATAATAATGAATGTATTTCGTGATGTGTTTGACAACAGGCAGCTCTTTGCTGACACAGTAAAGTCATTAAAATTTGAAAGAAATGCTTTCTTTGACATTAAGTATTGTACCAGTTCCTTTTTGGCAAACTATTAATAACATAGAGACTAATGGTTTGGAGATATAAAGGATGTTGTAAGAATGAGGCTTGTAAGGACCTTACCTGGACAAAATAATATTGTATGAGTAAGGAAGGTTTTCAGTCCTGCATTTGAATGATAGGGAACAAAGGATGGACTGTCAAAAGAAAATAACACTCTAAGAGTATAGTTCTTATATAGAAAGAGAAACAGTGGACAATTTACTTTGAATTAGCTGAAAGACAAGATAATTTTAAAAAAGTATCACTAATAAACATCAGCCATTTTGATCAATATTATTGAAAGAGATTACTTCTTAAAGCTCTCCAAAAACATTAAACTAAACAAGAAAATATTCTGATAAGAACTTTTTCATATGGTGAAATGCATTGTACTTATAGATAACATTTGAAATGTTATCTGTGATGGCAGTTGTGAATGTCAGACACATTTGGGGTTAGAAATCTATTCCTTAAGTATCGTTTGGTGCACCCAATTATTCTTGAAGATTCATTGACCATTTATAGTTTACTTTGATTTATGTTTCAGATTTCAGCCATTGACATCCATCTGTGGCTTCTACCAGATACAATTATACTTAGAGTATCTTTTGCCTAGTGAGTCTAAGCATGTCTCGGAGGCATATTCTAATTAAGTTCACATTATTAGTTAGTGGAAATAATTAATTTAGCCTATTAGCAAAAACTTACAAGCAAGAAGATGTTTTATAAAGCATTGCCATATTATTCACAGGGATTTGTAATTTGAAAGACTCATGTAACTGTAGCCTCCCATGGAACTGTGAAACTGGAACTAAATAACAGAAACAAGAACCAACTCAATCATTTTATAATTCCAATTCATGACAAGGTTAGTAACGTAAAAATGTAGTATCAATGCAACTAACCAAACAAAACGGGGTATTTGTGAAAATGAGTAAAACTAAACAGAGAAAATCATGAGTGGACTCACAGAACACATGGTTGTCATTGATCCACAGAACGAATGATCACTTTCTTGGTGCTCATTGCGAATAATGGTTATTTCCATTGAAAAGACTCACTGGTCTTTGGCTTATCTTAAATCACCTCACAGCAGAAGCACTTTGGAAGTTGGAATAAGAATACATTCTACAAGGCTTAGGTATATTAAATCTTTTAAAGGAAATCCTAAAGATAACTCAGTTTGTTCTGTGGAACAGGCAAAGAATAACCTATCTGGAAAAGAAAACAGACTGAAATGCAGAGACAGGTGAAAGTAAGAATTTTATTGAACACAAGTTGATAGCTTCTGTAAGGATGGAACCAAACAGTCAGATTTAGGATTTCACAGAATTACAATGGGTTTGGCATTTTATAAAATGTCTGGGACCTCCTGTATTCATTATAATACCATGGAGACATTTGCCCTTGTATGGTCCTTTTTCTCTTCTACCACATTTCCCATGAAAATTTAGTTCAGATATTTTGTCCCTGAGCAAAACTTTTCCTACCACAGTCTTTCCCATGAGAAGGCAAGCTGAGCTCTTTGGAAGCATATCCTTGTTTTTCCTATCTGTACATTCATTGTATAAATATGAGTGCATCCACACACATACACACACAGAGAGACTTACACACACACATACAAAGGTATTTGTGCAAACAAGAAGGGAGAACAGGGATGCATATATGTGTATATATACATTCATATATGTACACACATATTTATATATAAATCTATTTATTATATCCATCAATTCATCTATCCATTCATATCTATCTATCTATCTATCTATCTATCTATCTATCATCTATCTATCTATCTATCTATCTATCTATCTATCTATCTATCTATCATCTATCTATCTGTTTCTCAACTTTGGCCCAGTTGGCAGTACTGTATGAGAAAATGGTACAACCTTGCTGGAAGAAATATGTCACTGGGGCAGACTAAGAATTCATAGCCTAGGTCAATTGCAGTGTGCTCTCTCTGCTTCTTGTTTGAATTGAAGATAAAAATTCCTGCTCAAGCCATCATGTTTGCCTCTGGCTATCATGGATCCCTGCCATGATGAACACTCATCCATCTGGAAATGAAGCCAAATTGACTCCTTTTTCCTTAAGTTGTCTTATCTTGTGGTAGTTTCTCAACGCTTCAGAAAAGTAAGTAATAGTCTTAGCATCTTTTCCTCGTACTGTATGAGATGAAGTGGGGAAGTTCTACAAACACCAGCCCCCAGGAGGCAATCAAAGCTATGAACAGTCATTGTGGTTGCAATCCTTTTCCTGACACTGAACTCCAAAAACTGCAACCATGGCATTCTGGTTTCAGTATTTTACCATGGAATTAGCATCACTCCTGCTTCTGACTCGTTCGCTTGATGGGCTATAAAATCTATATAAGCTGAAGCAAGAAAACAAGGAGGCTTTCTACAGAAACATATGCAGGAAGTTGTGCCAAGGGCAATAATACACAGAGTCAACCAGGACTCAGCGAAGGATCCAGAACTCTGGCATCTGCTGATCCATTCTTCCTGGATATCTCCAACCATTCCTGTGATTATTTCTCCAAATTGAGGCATCCCCTGTGTATTCATGCAAGTGGCATAATTTGATTGTTTTTGTCTCCTCAATCTAAAAATTAGGCAAAACTAATTTGAGTGCTTCAGAATGAATTCTCACCTTTCAGATATTGAATAGGATTTTGACTGCCCTTTTGATATGTGTTTTTTAATGTGTGACCAGGAAAGGCAAGAGAGAATTGTACAGATACCAAATTCCTACCGGAATGTTCAAGGTAGTAGCATGAGAAAGTATGTTCTAGAAAAAAAATATATCAATGTGTGCTGGAGGTAATCTCATCAAATTTTTTATAACATAATATTTATTTTTCAAAAATAAAACAAATGGAGTTACTTATGGCTTTTGAGTAATTTACTCAAAGCTGGTGAAAACTGGAGTCCAATAGGCTTTGCTTTCTGACTCAGCTTGCCTCCCATTAAGTGCAACTGGGACCTTTGGTCTCTTAACTTCCCTATATGAATCTCTAAGGTATCTTTAAACTTTCTGGCTTACACTACTTTGGAACTAAGGCAGGTGTCTCTGAAGCTATATACATTCAGGAGTCTACTTTACCTATTTAAATCCTTTCTCCTTCCTATTCTATACCCACAGAGCAAAACCCAGTACACTTTATAGAATATAGATTTCAAAAGCAAGGCGGTTTTAAGGAGAGTCAGTAGGGGGGGAAATCTCTTATGAGCTTTTTAATTACGGTCTCAATACAGCTGCCTCTAGAACTGAATGTGCAATAATTATGCATTAGCTTCTTTTTTGCAAAAGCAGTATAATAAAGCTTTAAGTCCAATATCTATGTTATATCCCTAATAATGAAAGACTTGTTAGAATATGCTTTAACATATATTTAGTTATTTAAAATACATATGAAAGCATTGAAATATATTTCATGGGTTTATATTTATTATTTGTCAATTTAAAAATAGTAAAAAAGAAAAGAGTACTTGTTGGTAAGTAGAGATATAAGCTCTCTTGTAGCTGTGATTTTAAGTAATTCCTTTACTTGGGGCACTTGGGATAATCACCATGTGTTAATATTTGTGACGAAATAGATAGTCCCAGATAACATATTGCTGAGGTCAACTCAAACACTGAATAAAAGGCAAACTTGGAATTCAATATTATCTTCCTTTTTCTTTCTTTCTTTTTTTTTTTTACTAGTTGGTCCTGCAAAAGCAGAAAGGATGGTACTACCAAAAATAATTATCTGGGCAGAAGAAAAACAACTTCCTTATCATCTTTCAAAAAAAGAAGAGAAAAAGCTAAACAAAATAGTAAAATGCTGACAACTGGAGGTTTGGAAACGTTGCAAAGACTTTGAAATCTGAAGATCAACTGCAGGAGGACATCCAGGGTAAAAGTGGAGGAGGCGGGCTATGCTGTATTTAGCTTGGCTTCTTGATTGTAACATGATGGGACTTGCAACCCAGAAATATTTTCTTAGGTATATTCACTGGGGAAGGTGAGCATGATTACAGCTGTGCTGACTTCATGCAAATCAAATTGGCGTTATGGACAATTAATCTTTTGAAACTTTAGGATAGCTCTGTAATTTCTCACTTTTGCAAAAAGAAAGGGTCAGGCAACATAAATCAAATTACAGTCTGTAGGCCAGAAGTGTTTTTTTTAAATTGACAATGTAAGACAAAGCTTCACTAAAATTTTATTACATTGGGTTAACCCATAATTCATAACAGTCTGTCTAGTCCTAAACACGAATAATTACACCCTAATTCCTACCTGACTTGCTTTTTATTCTCATTCATTTAGATTTCAGGTTGAAATAATTCCTCAAGGAGTTCAGAGGTCTTAGAATGCAAAGATACTTTGATACACTCAGAATTTTTACATGCAGAAAGTCATGGGTGACTGACAATCTTAAACAAACAAAAAGGAAACTTCCAAAACATATTCTTAAAGCTAACCAATGTAACAAAAAGGAAAGTAATGCATGTAGGTGCGAATGAGAAGTATGTTTGGTTACTATAGACATGGAAAATCAATTAACATTTAAAATAAATTAAAATAAATGTATACCATCCAGACATTAAAATTTTTCTAAAAATAACATTCTATTATATTTTAACAGATAAGTACAGTTTTAACATTTACTAAAATCAATATAAAGATATTGTTCTAATTAAAGTAGAAGACAAAAAATACTTGTTAAACTTTCAAAGAAATTCTGTACTTGCTACAGGTTGAGTTTCTTATTAGGTATATGAGACAATTAAATGTTTAAATATAATTCTCAGTTATTGCCCACAGGTAATATAAACGAGGTCATTACCTCACTCATATTCTTTCTCCCATGTACATTGGGAGTCTCTTCTAATTTGTCTTTGTCCTCTTTTTGTGTATTGTATCACATTTTATTTTAATTGCTATGTTTTTACAAAATGAAAATGAAATATTGCTGACACGATGAGGTGAAATTATAGTATTTCAATATTCCACAGATGGGCTGGTCGCCTGATAGAGGAACTGTGTTTTCCAATTGTAAGTATGGAAGTCATTGCCCAAGTCATATTATGGATATCCTAAATGGAATACAAAATTACATTGCTTCGGAAGCAGGTGGCAAGAACTCAGGAGTATGACTGTCTGTCACAGACTACACATTAGATTAGACCACGTTACCTAATCTCCCTCAGCTCAATTTTAGCTCCTCTCTTACAAGATACTCCCACCCCTCTCACAAGGATGAGCTTGGGAATATTTCTCTAACATACGTTTTTCTAATGTTTGTGTACGTATTAATTTTTCATACAGTGCAGACTTGATTTCTCTATCAAGGGACTTTGCCTCATTCACTGGTAGAATGTCAGTTGCAAAATTCCAGTCTATTGCCAGTCCTCAGTAATTTTAGGTTGAGTTAATGTGAAAGGACTAAATGAAATATTTAATGGCATCAATTGTAAAAAATCATTTATAAGAAGGAGGTACACTTAGTCACTGAGAACATGGTTTTCCCTTACCGTGTGAGATCAGTATAGACATCTAAGAGGTGCAGAAAGCCAGAGAACACATTTCTCTTATTTTACCTGTAATAACAGAAAAAATAGCTAATGCAATTGAAGATTTGACATAGATACCATGAAAGATTACCTCAGTAAACTAACTCAGTCATCTCTGGTGTTGATATAACAGGCATTATTTTACAGTCATGAAAACTGGGTTTTGGAATTTGGAACTTGTTCAAAGTCCTTCTCCCAGTGAGCAATGAAGGTTGCTATGTGGACAATTGTTTAAGGACTATGTAATTCTATCCACAGTGCCTCAAGCTCTACAGCCAGCCAGCATCTAGACCAGGACTGCAATTGACAGTTTCTTTTCCTTCTAGCATTATCTGTCAATCTTTTGTAAGAAACTTCTCATAAGCTTCTAAAATTAGGATTAAATCCCAGTACGTTTTGGATATTAGCTCAGAAGAAGATTTTCTGAAGTTACTCATGAAACAAACTGACAGATGCATCAATTGACAAGGATCCTATTGTAGTTTCAGGTCCACTTAGTAGGGTTCTGGGAGGTGTAAAAGGATGTGCTGAAATCAACTGAGTAACATATGGAACCATGATATTTCTATTTTATTTTAAAAGTATAACAACAGAATGTTCTTTAAAGAAATTTTTCTTGATGACAAAGAAGTTACTCAGATTATACAATGGTGTCTAAGGAGACAAAAGAAGGAGCAGGGTATTGGATGAGAGAAACGGGGAACATAAATTAGTATATTTGTGTGCATGTATGTATAACTGCATGTATGCAATTTATAATGTGTATAAATTCATGTGTATACATGCATAATGCCAAAAAATCATGTGCGATACCATAATTTTATATATATATATATATATTACACAAATGTGTACAACATCTTAAGAAGATAAGTAAAATGGATATGTCAATTATTCATATATGTAGAATTGTCTATACTATATGTAAAATTAGGTAAGTTTCTTATTTCCCTGTGCCAAGATCCACAGACATTTCTTTCCTCAGTTCTTGACTATTTGATGCCTTTGGGAGTGTCATTCCACAATGATAGCTTGTTTGCTTTTGTTCCCTGTATGTAGGAAATCAGCTGCGCATCCTCCCTGACTCTTTGTGCTGCTTTTCAGTCTCCATAAAAATGGCTCCATCAGCTCTGGACATATTTCTGCGTTCTTTTGTTTCTTTCTTAATAATCATTTGTACTGAGTTTGAAAACAGGGGCCTTTAAGTCCTACTGTGAATATAACTTTTCTGCTGTTTAATACCTACAATGCTGAAAATCACATTCAGCTAAGATGCTTTCATTAAGTGTCTTTTGTTCAACCACTGTTGGTAAAATAACACAAGAGAGGAAAAAAGCATATCTCTTTTCCATTTAGACTTATTAAATATTCAAGTGATTCCCCAAATACACTCAGCGTTGCTGTGGCTTCATTAAAGTGCAGCTCCATTGCATTTTATGATGGAACACTGGCACAATATGCTTCCTGCCGTGGCTACCCACAAGCAAACAGATTGCAGCATTCCTCTCCAGCCAAAGCTCAAAAGCAGCCCAAAGTCAAGAGTATTATAGTAATCAATGCCACAGGTTAGAGACATGCATAATGATGGCAAAATCCACATCAGTGAAAAGAGGCCACAACTTTCTCATCAAATGCAGATACAAAAAAAAAAACAAGTCCACTCTAGTCAGGGATTAGTGTCCCTTTCTCAAAAGTCACTTCTAAATACCTCCTTCAGAAAGCTTGTAAGGATGTCATGGTTCTTAGAATGAAAATGTTTGAAATGAATAAAAATAATTTGCAATACACTCTTAAAAACATAGCTGTGTATCATAAAGTAACACATAAAAAACAAATCATAACATAAAGGAATCAAAGTATATACGAATTAGTTTTGTATTTGTAATTATTGAGAATATTCAGGTACAGGGAAGGAGATGAGAGAAAAAAGGCAGAATTAACCCAATTGTTTTAATAACTGCTATATGTTAGCAACACCTAAAATTATTTTAGGTCTTCTGGAGGTGTTTTCTTAGCAAAGTATCCCTTTTCCTAAACATGACTAGGTGAGCATCAGGTCAATGAACAACCAGCACTACTGGTTGTTGAAGGAGGCCACTTGTTGATTCCCGCTGCTCAGCCCCACAATAATCACACAGAAACCATATTATTTAAATCACTGCTTGGTCCATTAGCTCTAGCTTCTTATTGGCTAACTCTTACATATTAATTTAACCCATTTCTGTTAATCTGTGTATCACTACAAGGTTGTGGCCTACCAGCGCATTTCTGTCTTTGGCAGCAGCTCCATGACTTCTCCCTGACTCTGTCTCCTTTCTCCCGGCATTCAGTTTCGTTTTCCCCGCCTAACTAAACTCTGCTCTGCTATGCTAATGGTAATTACAGCATACAGAGTGGAGTTCCACATCAACTGGTTGATCAGAATTTCCCAGTGATCTTAGTGTCTCTCTGCTTTATGCACTGCTGAGTTTACAAGGGCTGCCAGACACAGAAATTTTGCCTGTGTTCAGGGAACAAACCCATGTTGATTTCCCTCTGGATACCTTTATAAAGCCTGTAAGTTTACCAGAAGGACATGCTCTCAAGAGATACTATTTAAAATGAGTAAGAAATAGTTTATAATATATTGTTTAAGACATATTCACATATTACAAATAACAAATGAAACAAAAATCACACCATTATAAAAGCAAGGGCACGAGAGAATTAGGTTTACAGTTGCTGAGGTTTGCAAGCATAGCCTCATGTATATTTGTAAAAAGCCCGTAACTCAAGGCAGGTGTGCGTATACAAGTGCACATTTTAAAACTGGATAACAAAGTGAATACCAAGTAATGGGAAACACTTGCAAAGCTGCATAGCTGTCAAAGGAATCTGGAATGCCTTGTTAGGGCTTCAACTGTGTCCCTCTCTACTATATTCATGTCTCATGGAAAATGGTGTTTGATTGGATGATAGAATTAAATGCACTTATTTTCATTTTTGTAACTTTACTAAAGTGATTTAAATTATTTTTAAGATCTTTGTTTCTGTGGGCCAGCTTTATTGACTGAACCATCTCTCTAGTTGCTGAAATTATGAAATTAGCAGGTAAATAGATAGAACTATTAAAAAAAACCATCTTGAGTGAGGTATCCAAAACAAGCAAGACAAATACAATATATACTCCCTTGAATATGGATTTTAGGTATTAAGTCGATGATAACCAAGGTACATTCCATAGAACCACAGGGTTTGACATAAAGTAATGGGGAGAGGGCCATATTGCTCTCCCTAAGAAATAGAAATAGAACAGTAGAAATGGATGGATTTTGAGGAATTGCCTAGAATAAGAGGATCAAGTGGAGAGGGGGTGAAAAGAGGGGGCCAAGGGAGGAAATACATGAGAGACAGATAAAATTAATGTCCATTTGATGGATAGTATGAAAAAAGAATAAGTAAAAGCTTCCTAAAATATAGACATATATGAAGGCAATCTCAATGAAAATTGCCAAATAACAGGGGAGACAGAGCCCCAACGAACCTGTCACCAAGTAATCAGTACCTGGTTGGGTTACATCTAATTGAGTTATTGACCAAAGGGGCCAATGGGAACTACCAAACAACCCAGGCTGTTTCCAAGATTGCACATTGCTCCACACAGTCTGATGGGGAGTCCCCACTACTGAAGAAAACACCTACACACCTCATCGAACATGGAGAAGTGAAACTAGTACCTACATAGAGCCTTCAAACCTATGTAATAGCATGTTTAGTACAAGAAGGTACTCTATCAGACACCAAAGGAGGAAAAATACAAACACCAAGCCAGACACAAATTTTTTGATCTACATTGGTATCTTTCCTGAGAGATATGCTGGTGCAATGGTGTCACCAGTATCAGAATTGTCTTAAGGACTACTTCATGAGATGAAGCCCATACCTCACACTGCTTCTGTGACCAGGACCTGAAATTACTCAGTGAGTCAAGGAACTAAGGTAGAGGCAAATAGTACTGTTTTTAAAAAAGCAATAAAATGACTCCCAATGATATTCTTCTACAATCATCCATCACTGCCTTGCTTTGTCCCCATCTAAGATGCTTCCTCCTGTAATAGATGAAATTAAATACAAAACCCTACAAGCCGAGAGTGTTGCGTGCAGAGTGAGATACCTTGAAACACTTACTCCCTAAATGGGCTATCTTCATTAAATCCATGCCTTTGGGGCTCCAGGACGTCCTTAGACAGGGAGATAGGAAATGTAGAAGAATCAGCGTGGATGAAGCACACCAAGAAAACAAGACGCTCTAAGTAAACAAGATAGACTCACAAATTAACTCACAGAGATTGAGGCAACATGTACAAGGTGTACAGAGATTTGTACCATTTGGGGACACAAAGCTAAAAGGATAACTGGACACATGTTCCCAAACAAAACCTAGAAGCAATCTCCAATTTATAACCACTATGAAAGGAAAATTTAGTTTCTGCCAAGGATGTCTCAACTGGGGAGACAAACTACTCTTCAGGATAAGCTGCACACCGAGCAGTAATTGGCCAGAAAGAAGTTAATTCAAACTCTGGAGATTACATGTCTCTAATGTTATATATATATATATATATATGTGTGTGTGTGTGTGTGTGTGACATATATGTGTGTGTGTGACATATATGTGTGTGTATGTTGTGTGTATGTTTGTATGTATGTATATATGTATATACTCTCTTTTTACCCTACAGGTCCTTTCTTTATGCATTATGGCTTCAAATCTAATGTTTTTTGAAATTTCTGAGCATACAAACCTGTAGGTCTCTGTTTCTTATGCCTTCTCTTGGACTCTTTTTCTTTTGTTTATTTGTTTTGTTAAATTATGATGTATTAGTTTTAATTTGATTGTATTTTAATTATCCTATAGAAAACTGTTTTCTTTCTAATGTTAGATAGAAAGGGAGTAGATCCATGTGGAAAGGGAACTTGGAAGGAATTTGAAAGAATAGAGGGAAAGGAACCCATAATCAGGATATAGTACAGAAAAAAACTATTTTCAATAAAAAGAAAAACAAAACAAAACAAAAATCATTTGTTATAGAAATTTTCTGTGCTCATACTTAGGTGTAAAAATTCACTCTTATTTTGCAGCATTTCTTCCTTTAGAAATGTTCCGTCTAATCATGCTAGAAATTGATTTGATCAGATTTAGCTATGATTACTTTTAGAGTGCAGCTTCAACACAGGATGTCATGTAACAGTTTTAAACCATTCAGTTTTGTAGTTGGATATATATTGTAGTATCTATGGTTATTTGAATGAGAATATGCCCCTATAGGGTCATATATTTCAACACTTGATTCCCAGTTGGTAGAACTTCTTGAGAAGCACAAGGACATGTGGCCTTGGAGGAGGTGTGTCACTGAGAACAGATTTTGAGGCTTTTAAGACTCTAGATGCTTAATAAAGGCATTCATCTGTATCTGTCAGTTTCGGTAATGAGAGATCTCCTCAGGTTTCGAAACAGTTTTTTATTCATTTATCTAACAATATATTGTTTTATGAACCAACTCAACACTTCTGGACTTGAAAAAATGAAGTTTCAATGATTATGCCTTATACTTCATCAGAATCTTTAGAAATTACAGTAATTGTGAACTCACAAGATTAATCTATTGTGAAATATAAATTATATTATTTGTAGAAAATAAAGATAAAGATATAAAATAGAAATCTGAGTCTTTTCATCTATTACATAACAGAATTAGAAAAATTTGATTTGTTTTATGTTTTTTTTTCAGTTATTGACCACTTCCCATGCTTTATCTGAATATTCTGAATATTAGTTTTGGTGAAGTCCCTAAATAAAAGAGAAGCAATACAATCAACACAAATTCTCTAATGTCGTTAATTATCACTGCAAAATTCTAAGTCATGTACATAACTCTTTCATGGAGACTATTTCTCAATATACCCATGAGAAGATAGCAGGCATGTATGCAGATTAGAATAGAATTATTTTACAGTAGTAAGTACTATTCATATACTATTTAATGGAGAAATCTTTTGAATAACATTCATTTCAGACTTTAGCCACTTTCCTAACTTTCTTAATGTCACCTGATTAAAGTCTTTATGCATATTGATAGTAATTGCTAGAATCTGGCTAATAGATTGTAGGTATATGGGTAGCTATTGGCATAGCTACATTTAATTTATATGAGAGTATAGATAGATGGAAATTTAGATATGTTGGCTTGTCTGTTTTTCGGCTACCCAGACACAAGATAATCACTCACAAACTATAATAATGAAATCACAGCTTGGTCAGTCACTTAAGTGTATTGCTAACTAGACCTTATTTCTTAAATTAACCTGTCTCGAATAATCTATGTATTGACACGAGGTCATGGCTTACGAGGTGTCTGTTTCCTCCAGCGGCTACATGGCATCTCACTGACTCTGCCTACTTTCTCCAAGCATTAAGTTTAGTTTTTCTGCCTAGCTCTATTCTGCCCTATCATTGGCATCAAAGAGCTCCTTTATTTATTAACCAATAAAAGCAACACATGTACAGGTCTTTCCACATCATAGATACATATGATCTAGATAAATGTAGAAAAAGAAAGAAAATTCCCTACGAGGATTTCATCATTCTTGTTAAATACAGGTTATTATACTGCATGTTCTATTTTTGTCTTCTTAATTTTCCAATAATTCCACAAAACAAGTTTTCTTTTACATTAGCTTTACACACTAATAAAACAAAGAAAAGGCAAGTGTTAGACTGCCTTTCAGTAGCTGCAACAACTAATCCTAAGCAATATGTTTAAAGCATTAGATATTGATTATTTTACATGTCTAGGGTTCAGATTAAAAATCAGTGTCCTGGGGCAAAGTCATGAGTATACTGAGGTGTGTCCCTCACCCTCCAGCTTCCAAGATCACATTGTTCCCAGCCTTTTGTAACTTCTGGCAGTTTCTACCACTTGTGTCTCCATCATCCCAAAGTTGTCCTCCTTCTTCAAACACTGTTTACCTTTTCTCCTGTGTAGAAGTATCTTGCATTTTCTCTAATGAGAATATTTTACTGCCCATTCAGACAATTCAGGATAAAGTCTGTATATCAGATCCTTAATCAAGCACTCCAATAAAGATGCTTTTGTTTGTTAAGTTTATATTGCCAACTTGCAAGAGCTAGGAACTGTTATCTTTGTGTAACATTCACTCTATCCTCCATGACATATTAAGGAATTTATGGAAGATCACATTGTATGCATTTTGGGGAGTCAGACAGGATCCATGGCTCTTACTGGTCAGCTGACTATGACTGATGATCATCACTGTTTTATTGACATTCCTCATTGTAAATTAATTCCAAGAGCTCAATGTGTTTTACAACACATTAGAGTTGGTTTTATCCACTCCTACATTATCTCAGAGAAATACTAATTTTAGTTACATTATTAACATTTTATTTCAAAGCTTATACTCTAAATATTAAACAAATGTCAATAGTGTCTACATGAAATAAAATAATGTTGGATAGTTGTTAAAGTGTCACACGAGTCTGTTGCTTTGATACCGGAACTGAATGATGATGTGTCATCAGGATGTTCCCAATTTTTAAACTCTTTCTCAAAGGCACATTTTGATTCTATGAACAATATTCTTCTTGCTTGATTTAAGAATAATAACTTCATATAGTTTAGGATATTTTTCATGGCTACTTTTATCTCATAATAATAGGACAAAGTCTACAAGGTAAGGAGGCATTATCAAACTAATCCAATGAGTAAAACACAAAGCAAGATACATTGTAGAAGTTACTTTGTTGTCATGACATTGAAATATATTATTTGGGGACGTTTTAATACTGATTTCCCCAAGACCTTGGAAAGAACAAGGAAATATGAGTGCTTGTAGCAGAGGAGCATCACAAAGGGCTCATTGTTGAAGTTATTCATCTTCCTTTGTGACAGTGCTGCCATCAGATACACAGACTGCAAATTCAGCTAATTTGATTCTGGGTAGTCAGCTTAATATTAATTATAAGTTATGGTATAACTATCACTTTCTATGTGGGTTATGTAATCACCTGAATAATTTCCATACATTTATTAATCGTGGCATATACTAGGGTTTTCAAGATGTTGGTACCTGTGAATTCCAAGAGACATATGTATGCCTGTCTTTGTATGTGTGTATGCAAACATTTTAATTGAACTTAGGCAATATTTGTATATAGAACATAGGCTGAGTGACATCATGAATCCTAGATAAAGTTCTTAAGGTTTATTCAACTAGTATTTAATAAATCACTGTGTGTGAAGGCTTGAACGATTTTACTGGCTTCCCTTACACTACATTCTTAGTCTGTAAAGCAGAGAGATTTTTAACAGGCTTGCTTACATGTGTTGGAGCTCACATCACGATATATCTATCCTTAGTAGCAGTCATGGATTTTGTATTTAATTTGAGTTCTGAGGTTTTTCAGTCTTCTTTGTTGCAGTCCTGTCACCATATCCTCATATTGTTTTCTTTCAGAATGCAGCATTTAATATCCAAATCATGAACTGCAGCCTCATGAAATCTCAAATGGGTACAGTGACTGTAGAAATCAGCCTAAACATCATATATGTTATATGCTACCTGTGTACATATTCCTGTGTACCTGTTCCAATAGTATGTGAGAAGTAGGTGTTAATGATAACATAATTTATCTCATAAAGGAAATTTTCAGAAGAATTGTCCAGGCTTCAGCATATGATGTAATCTTTAGAATCAAAATTTAGACAGGTTTATAATGAGAATTTGGAACCCAAATGAAGCAGACATTTTTAAAATATGCATTTTAGTTAGAAAGGCCTGTATAAAGATGGATCCAAGGAAGTCACGGTTTACAAAGAGATTGGTGTCATTAAAACAAAACTGGTTATTTCACTTAAGGGTTATGGGAAAGAAGCTTTGAGGCAAACTCAGGAACCATGCAAACTCTTCCTGTGAAATACTCAAGTGTATAAAACACAAGTACATCAGCATCCCTCCCTACAGAAGATGGTGGTACATGGCACCTGTTGCAAAGGTAAGGTAAGGAAAGTGTTTCACTGACTCAGCTGCACTGTAACCACGGGCAACAGGTCATGAGCATCCAGGTAAGTTGAAAGTCACTATACTAGTTTGGCATCTTCTACATGGTGTAGGTTGTGCTAGAATGCAAAATACAAGAATTAGCGCGGTGGAGCTTACCCCCGGATGCTTAAGAATAAATAATTTCTGCTGCTCTGAAAAAAATTTATTTCAATTTATTCATGTGTTCTCTCAGTGATGGTATTGTTTTTTCTATTACAAGCAATTCTGCAAAAATACAGATACTTATACTTTTGTCCAAAATATGATTGCCTCTTTTATAGATGTAGTGATAGTAATAACAAATGCTTCAGGCCAGTTAGTTTCATAAACAATGCTGTTATCAGTGCATATGAGATCGGTAAGGTACTATGGAATCAGAACTTTTCATTCCTTTATTTGTTAGCAACTTGTTTTTCTTAGTTGTGTTTTGTTTTTAATATCTGAGTTGCAGCATAATTTTTATAGAGATTATGAAAATATTCAAGGTCTCCTCTTTTAAAACAACAATAGCAATTTGAATTTCACAAATTCTAAAAGTCATACTATATAGACTCATTATATTTCTACCACATTGATAGTAACTTAGAATATGGTGAATCATATTAATGAATAAGATACTTTAATTATATTAATACATGATTAAAATATTATGTAGGTTATAGGACATTTAATTTTAGCATTACCTGTATTTTGTGTCCTCTTTTCAGATTTTTGTTTTTAAGGACTACATGCCTTTTTCTAGTGTTTCTAGCAGGGTTGTGAAGTCTTTGAATTAAATGTTTGTACCAACATTAATTTCTCCCATTTTGTCAATCTGATATGTTCCTGGTGTTAGATTCCTGCAACTATTTCTCATATACATTGATATGAGTGGTTTAAATCATCTACATTTTATGATATAGTATCAGGGTTCACTAGACTACATTCTGTATATATGTATGCATGTGTGTAAATACTTACATATATGTATAAAATGTATGAAATCTTTAAATTTTTAAAGATTTTTAAAATCTTTAAATCTCCTGGGTGTACCTCTTTAAGTATTAAATCAACTAACTATGAAGTATTTGTATTCTGTATTTTTTATGTCTTCCCATATGTTAAAAGATTATCTCTATGCTAAAAGTTTGCCAAAACTAAAAATGTAGAGACATTACAAGAATTTGAAAGCATTGTATGACTGTTAAGAAATTGCAAGAAACTATATTCTCTCATTATTCACCCTCTTCTAATTTTCTGAACTGTATTATTATGTAGATTTCCACCAGCATTTTCACATAATTAGCCTAGCCTCGACCCCACTACTCAGTAAAAAATTGGAAATTAAAAGTAATATTTTGATTTCTTCAGACTACTTTAATATGCTTACATGTATACTTGAATAGAAACAGGATTCATTATTTTTGAAAGGAAGAAATTTTAAGTATAGTTTACAAAAAATAATGCTTTAGGAATGTCACACCATAAAATGTGTGTTTCAGAAGAATGCAAAAATATCTGCTTTCTTATGAATACAGGTGAAAACTAACTATAATGTCAGGGTTTGTTCAAAGCATTTCAGTTTTTCTTTACTTAAAGCACTTATTATTCATCACAGTAGGGCTTTTTCCCTTCTCCTTTATAGATAAAGATCTATGACACTCCAGAAACAATTCAAGCCATGTCTGTAATCGCCAAATGAACTACTGTGATGTTACCTTAACTGTCATTCTCTTCCCTTGTTCACTGCTTGCTCTACTAGTCACCAAAGAAACTGACCAATCACCAGATACTTTTTGAATATGTAACATATACCTTAAGCTGGGAATGCCATTGCAATTAACTCAACATACATTTTGTAATAATTTTCTGTTCAGTATAATCAAAAACGTGAAGTATTTCTTTTCTGTTGGTGATGCCATTCATTTTGTCTTCCAGTGGATTTGTTGGGAGACCATCTGATGAGTTTATGATATGCTTTTAAATGTTAGTCTCATTTGAAAGAAATATTATAGCTGGGGGTGCTGGGAGGTACTTGTTGGTGCCCAGCCCACCTGGCTAGCTTAGACCCGAAATAATCATAAGAAACTGTATTAATTAAATCATTGTTTGGCCCATTAGCTCTGGCTTCTTATTGGCTAACTCTTATATTAATTTAACCCATTTCTATTAATCTGCATATCACCATGTGGCTGTGGCTTACTGACTAAAGTGTCAACCAACATTTGTCTCCCTGGCAGCTCCATGGCATCTCTCTAACTCCATTTTCCTCCTCCCAGCATTCAGTCTAGCTTTCCCTGCCTGGTTCTGTTCCCCTATAGCTCTGCTATAGGCCCAAAGCAGTTTCTGTATTCATTAACCAATATAAGCAATATATAGGCAGAAGGACCTCCCACACCAAAGTATTTTTGTTTTCAATTACTCTTCTTATATAGGTGTTTGTTACTGTCAACTTTATTATGTGCCTAGAGATGATGTATGCTTCCATTTATAATTCATAGACATTATAGAACTTTTTGAATTAATAGGTTTGTGCCTTTTGTAAATTTTGGAAACTACCTGACAATTGTTATTTCAAGATTGAATCATTAAATACATTATTTAAATCTTATGTAGGATACAGGACATTTCATTTTAATATTACCTGTGTATTCCATCATTTATCTGTGTTTTTTCCCTAAGGTCTAGATGCCTACTTCTACTATATAGTTTATCTTTTTTAAAAATATTTATGATTTTTACAAAGGTAGATTCTTTCATCATGACTACCAAGTAAATATTTTTTCCTTTCTTCCATGTAGTTCCATGTTTCAATTTCTATGGTTGTTGTTATTATTCATTTTATTGTTGATTTTTTTCCTGATCTCTCAGTTCTCTAATTTTATGATCACAGATGAATTTCTAACATTAGCTATTTTGTTAGAATCTAGAAAATGGTTTTGCTTGCTTCAGATAGATCCTATGATGCAGTAAAATCCTCATCTTCTCTTCAATTTTTGTAACTTCTATTTTATTTCAGTTACCTGACTTTATCTCCAGTATGCTAGCTCTTGTGTGATCAATTAACTCAATATTATTAATGAAACTTAAACTAATTTACACCCCTGAATGGTGTACTATACTCTAGAAGATTAAAATTGTTTGTTTTAGAACTTAATCTAATTATTGAAAGATTAATTGGCTCCTATTGCTGTACATTTGCAGTGCTTCTAGAAGGAAGCTGGATCTCAGTTAAGAGCACACTTTCACTCAGTTGGTAAGTAGGGCAAATTATATTGTGAACTTTTCAGACCCTAGATTCACCCAAGTTATCCAAGCTAAAATTCCTAAGATTATCTGGCAAACCTCTCTCCCTTAGAAAATCTTAAATTCTGAATTTTGTTTCCACATAATCATTATAGTTCCATAAGGTTTGTTTACAATTCTAAGCATCTCAGCCTTTGTTATAGAATATCAGATGACTCTAAGATGAGGACAATCCTTCTCTACTGCTGTGCTAAGGGTACAGACTTCCTCCAATGATGTGCTCACAGTTCTGTTCTACCTCTGGGATACTTACCTCTAAAACGTTGGCCCATCATGATCCTACTGCTCTACTAACTAAGCTAGTACTGTCACACAGTACTCTAGTGTTCAAATATTTTGTTGTATAAAATGGGTATTCTGATATAAATTCTTCCTTTGAACATGACTACTAATTAGAAATTTTAGATTGATTAATGTGCCAAAAAATTGAAAACCATGAGTTTTTCTTTGACATGTTCATTTGGATACCCATCACATGGGAGGCACTGCTTTTCACTAGGTTTTACTTGTCTGTATCCTTTCACTGCTCTATCAGGAAATAGTTCTACTGAACAGCTATGTGATCTACATTGAAAGAGCAGGTTCTTAAATATATGTAAGGCATGCACACATTTACATGAAATAATAATATATGCATTTATATGTAGATAAAAGCGGTTATGTTCATATTCTGATATTGGTAGTTAATATCCTCAATCACTCACACATCTTCCTCTTAAGTTACTCTTGTCATTAAACAGAACAAGTAATGCCTTTACCAAGTGGACAAGACAAACTAAATTTAAAAATAATATCTATCAAAGTACAATAATAACTAATGGGTTATAATAATTGTGCAGCAGGGTTCCTAAATATTCTTTATTTTTATGTTAATTTATTATATTGTGAAACCATAAACAGGAATCCTAATTAATGATTTAAAGTTTTACCTTCATCTAGACTGTTTCAGAAATCCATTGACTTCTGTTGGTGTCCAACTTAGAGGACATGAAGGAGGGTTCATCTGT
>JAQHUG010000017.1:9025865-9039545 GCA_028555095.1 Dicrostonyx torquatus | reverse complement strand
TAATCTAAATTTATTCTTTAGAATCCACACAGTGGAAGGAGAGAACCTATTCCTTTGACCTGCTCTCCAATTTCACATATGTACTTTGGCACATGCAAAGATTTTCCAATACATGGGCATATGCACACAACAGCGCACGCGCGCGCGCGCACACACACACACACACACACACACACACACACCCCACACACACTCACACACTAAATAAATATTAAAAATGAAGTTAGATGTTAGTGGGTAAAACTGCAAATAAAATAGTTGCTTTTTACATTTTCTAGAAAAGAACATGGAACAAAAACAGAAAAACAAAAATCTCTTTTCAATGAAGGAAATAAGCAAAGCTTCATGATGTATCTGAAGTCAAGAATGGGAGTTTGCTTTGTCCAATTTTACATGAAAACATGATTGTGTAAAATTTACATCATCATAGTCAGATGTTGGTGAGGCTGCTTGTTCATTTCCTCGCCTCACAGACGCAAAATAATCTAACAGAAACTATATTATTTGCAATACTGTTTGGCCAATAGCTTAAGAATATTTTTAGCTAGCTCTTACATCTTAAATTAACACATTTCTAATAATCTAATTAGATTATAGAAATTAATTAGATTATTAGATTAGCTAATAATCTAATCTATTGTCACATGGATGGGACCAACTGGTAAGGTTCTGCCAGTGACTATCTCCTGCCGTGGCTACTAGGCTTCTCTTTGACTCTGCCTACTCTCTCCTCCTCTACCTGCTTGGAACATCTGCCTTGGCCCTCTCTGTGCTGCAATAGGCCCAAAGCAGCTTTTTTTTTTATTAACCAGTGGTATTCACAGCATACACAGGGTAATTCCGTATCTATGGTTTCCCAGACCAGCTTATCCAAGGTATTGAAGGAATGGTGAATGACAATGAATTAGTGAAATAAGCTACAGTCAGTCAGGGAGACCTGCATATTATGGAAAATTACTTGCAGAAGACTTAGCAAAAAATTTTATAAAGAAAATAATGCTGCTGCATGTGTTTTATTGGGCCAAAATCTGTATCAAACACTTGAAAATTCTAAATTTCTAAAGTACCGAAAGAGTCTGGTAGTTAAAATGAGGTAATGATGTCAAAATATGGTAATTAACTCAGTTATGCAAAAATAGCCCTGAAATTGGAGCTTTAAGTCTATGCCTTGCAATGTCTCACCCTCAGCCAGCTGTCAACTATGTCTCTTCACTGACAATGGTGTAACAACAAAGGCTGTAAGGATGGCCGTAAGATCCCCTTAACAAAGTTTGGCCATTGGGAAGCAAATATCATTCTTTCTTTTGACAGCTTCTCTAGCTTCCTATTTGTATCCATCATGTATCACAGTAAAGTGAACTATTTTGATGTATATTTTGTTGAAGTTGCTTTTCAGTGTACATCTAGGGAACATTCACTGTGATTATTCAAAAAATGATTTTTTCTCTTTCTTTCTTTTTTCCCTCCTTTCCTTTCTTCCTTTTACCACAGACCAAGTAAAATGTTTTTTTTTTCACCCATATCCTTCATTTATCATTGTTCTCATTGAATTGTCCAAATACACTCTTCTTCTGCAGACTTCATGACACTAACACTCATCCTTATTTGATGAATTTGCCAAGGAATGCTGTGGAATGTGTGGATTGTCTTCATGCCAGGACAAAACCAACGCTTTACATGCAAAACCTAAGCTTCGCACCCACCCCCTAGCAGATCCATGAGGATTTAATCGACACTACTCAAGTGATAAGGACCTTCCATAATATTTTGGAACCTTCTAGGAATTAACACAGGGCACAGAGATAAACGTTTCAAACCTGCCCACAATTAATCCAAACTCACAGTCTTCCTTTGTCTCTAAGAGCTTTAAGAAACTGGATGTCTTTTAGAGACATTAGTACTCTTTGTAATACTGTGTAATAGATCTTACAGCATTCTGTAAGTACAGTTGTGTGAGTAACCTGGAAAATGCACAAGAGAAGGCTGTGGAAGTGACTAAAGGTGAGAGAACAGATCACATATTAATGCATGAAACCAGGAAGACGTAGAGGATGGTGTGCTTAATAAATCCTCATATTCTAGAAGGGATCTTATACACAGAACAGGGATGAATATATCCCATCCCATCCACTTACACCAAGGGAACGAAGTGCAATTGTGATCTTATACACAGAGCACAGATGAATATATCCCATCCCATCCCACTTACACCAAGGGAAAGAAGTGCAATTGTGCTATGATGACATATGGTGAAAGTTTACAATAAAACACATTGAGGGGTGGTATAGAAACTTTCTGAATTTGTTGTTTAATATATTAACTTTTTAATTTAATTTACTGAGCATAAATGTGTGACTCAAAAAGCATACGGACTACAGAGAAGAAATACATAAGCCATACACAACTTGTATAAAATAGAAATGAGAGTAAGGAGTTATTAATTCTTGGATTAGGGGAAAAGTTTGTAATAATAAAAATATATTAGACAGTACTGATATGCAGGTTTATAACAAGGAGCTAGGCAGCAGAGACAGGGCAATTTTTGAAGATGAAGACTGAGGGTATCATAAATTTTCTGTGGAAATACTACTGAGTAAAATGTTTTCCTCTAAGCAAACTTTATGAATAAATATTATAGAAAAAACAGTATGTGCAAATATTGTAGAAAAATGATAGCTTGAGATGGAGAAATGGCTCAGCCTTTAAGAGCACTGGGTATTCCGTTAGAAGAGCAGAGTTCAGTTGTTAGCATCCACATGGCAACTCGCAACTGTCTGTAGCTCCAGTCCCAAGGTATCTGACACACAGACATACTAGGCAAACCAGCAATACACATAAAATAAAAATAAATAAAATCATTTAGAAAAATCTTGGCCTCCAGCTAATTTAAAATTTTTTAAAAGAGAAAAAATGGTAGCTTGTATCTATTATTTGAAAATTTCATAGATTTTTACCATGTATCTTGATCATATCCAGCTATCACTACCTCCACACTTCCTCCAAGTTCCCTCATCATTTCTCTTTCAAACTTATTGTTCCTATTTTTATTATTACCGATTAGCCTGCATGTCCAATGTTTATGATGACACTCAGATTTGTGATGCTCTCATCTTTGATAAAAGAAGAATCTTTATCCAGTGGGTATCGGTTAATGGAGAGACTCATAACTTGTCAAAGTGTCAAGTATAAATAACTGCATTTTTAGCTTGTGAGTGGGTCACCTACATAGACATCCCAACAGTGAAGGCTCAGGGAACATGACAGGAGAGGGGCAAAAGCAATGCAGGATCAAGCAGAGGGGAAGGTGAGCTGTAAAATGCTGACTTCTGGATGTAACACAAACGTTGTATACATCAATTCATAGCAGCTATAGCTATCTATACAATATCAATGAGACAAACTAATGCATGGGTGGGGAGGATCCCAATTCCGATTCTATTAGTAATTTTTGGCTGAAAGGGAAGGAGAGAAAAAAATATTTTTCCCTGGGGACATGTTTACTTGTAGATTGTCCATGTCTGACTGTTTTGTAAATTTATTTTTTATTACCAGATAATATTTTATTGTATAGTACATCAAATTTATTTATCTGATTAGCAGTTAATGGATATTCTGAATACTATCTGGCTTTCATGAATACTAAACTGGGTAGACATCTCCTACAGATATAATTTCAGTTCTCTTGATTGTACTCTTGAATTGTTTGATCATAAATAACTCCATGATACATTTTTTGTATTTAATTACATTTATTTTCTTTTTTGTATGTGCTATAGTGCCTGTTCGAAAGCCAAAGGACAAATTAAGGTAGCCAGTCTCTCCTTCTACACTTATCAAACGCATGTTCTTAGTCTTAACAACTAATGTATAAGTCTACAAGGCTATTTCACCAGCCCCATTCATGTTACCCTTTAAAGAGCTAATAGTCTATTTTCCAACTTAACTGAAGATGTTTTACGTTTCTTGATCAATGTATGGTTTTAAGAAATCATCTTCATATTTAATAGTTTAATCATAGACACTTTAGTCAAATTGGTATTGCACTGTTTCAATTCACATTCTTGATGTCACTGATCATCTTTTTTTATGCTAAGTGGCAGTGTATGAGAGTGACTTTGAGCTATCTATTGTAAGCCTATGCAAATTCATGGGCACTTGAAGATCTTTCAGATTAATGCATGGCTAAAATTTTCCTAAAGCGATTGTCCTTTCTTTCCTTTTGCCGCATATTAACTTGAGAAATAATCAATTAGATTATGTCGTATTAGATGAAACTTTTGTTTCTTTTATAATCTCCCCTATTCCAATTCTGCAGGCAACTGAAGCCTAATTCTCAAAAAATATTTCTGGAGAAATGGGGACTTGTTGCCTTCTCAGGAACTGCTAGATCATTAGCATGGTGGGAGGCAAATTATAGGCAAACAGAAAGTGGCCATGTTCTTCAGTGGAGGCCTGTGACCGCCTCAAGCATTTTCTTTACTTATTCTCCCTATCTGTAATTATTTTAAATATAAATAGGTTAAAATTTATAATCAAAAGATATTTGCAAGGATCTTTTTGAGGTTATAATATAATTGCACCATTATCCCATTCCCTTTCCTCTCTCCAAACTCCCATATAAAGCCCTTCTTAATCTTTCAAGTTGATGGCTCCTTTGTTTATGCTGTTACATATATCTATGCATATGTATGCACTCAACATATACATATGTGCATATATGTACATGCATATTATATATACATATTTTCCTAATTACAACCTCTTAGTCTGTATAATGTTTCTTATATGTAGTTTTCAGGCCTGACTATTTTGCACTGAAAGCTAACTCATTGTTTTTTCCTAGTGAAGACAATGTCTCCCACGTTTAGCATTCCTTAGTTGCTACAGTTCTTTGTGTTGGGTTATGATCTTGTAGGCTTTCTCTAGTCTACTTTGTCACATTCTCATCCTTTATAAGTTTTCTTTGTGCAACACACAATGCAAAAAGATTGGAAGATTGATGCTGATTATTTTAAGTAAGACTTATTCAAGCTAGACAGAGAAGCAGGCAGTGTATGTTGAGATATTTCTAAAATAGGGCAAAGGCCAGTCAAAAATTTAATATTCTATTTTTTTCTTTCTTAGAACTTTCTGTCTACATGAAAGAAATGAAAAGGTACATAATCATAAACTACGATACACATAGTCTTATTTTGTGAATGTACAGCTTCAACTCTTTGTATAAAAATTGCTTTACCATACACTTTTCAGGGTTTATTTCCATCATTAAAGAACTCATAGCTATATTCTCTATGTTGCATCCAGTTGCTGACAGGAAAACATTAGAGAGTTGGAGAAATTGTATGTTGACAATTATAAAGAATGGAAAGCAAAAGAGAGGTGAATGATTTTTTTTTATCTCTACTCCAAAACACATTTAAACACTGGAAACTCTTCATATGATCAGATTTTGACACACACATGATTTTGAACAATCAGCCTCCAGAAAATATGAATAGATTCTATAAACATAGCACAAATGTAGTATCAAGTAAGGTTTTTTAACAGGGAATGAAATATTTTCAATAATGATGAAAATTACAGCAACAATTTTTAATCCCCATAATCTTATATCTTGCC
This sequence comes from Dicrostonyx torquatus, assembly GCA_028555095.1. Taxonomy (NCBI): domain Eukaryota; kingdom Metazoa; phylum Chordata; class Mammalia; order Rodentia; family Cricetidae; genus Dicrostonyx; species Dicrostonyx torquatus. The sequence goes on along the minus strand of JAQHUG010000017.1, from coordinate 9,033,926 downwards.
AAAACCATATACAAACATTAATTTCAATGAATCATAAGAGATCAACTCCAAAATACAAAACTAACTGATGAACACATTCAGAGACATGTTTGTGATCATGTGGCAAGAATATTCATTTAAACTGATATCACAAAATAATAATTATGAAGCAAGTATAGGAATATATGTTGTCAGATTTTAGGTTTTTATCTTCTGAATAAAATAAAAATAAAAGTGTGAAGTAAAATAGATAAAGTGATGAGCTATATATTCTGAAGAAATAGTTGTAAAATATTCTTAAAGAACTCATCAATTTTAAAATACACAAAAATTTGGGCCCAAATAAGAAAGAAATGGTTTAAAATAAGGAAATGAAAAAAAATTCAATCATATTGTTATTGGAAGATAGAATTTAAATTCGCATATTCATGAGTAGTTAAGCTTCTAAGCACTGGGTTGGGGGGATGGTGCCTGTTGGGCAAGCATGAGTTTAAATCTTTTACACTGGTGTAATACAAAGAGTAAGTGCAGTTGTCACCCCTGCAACTCTAGCACAAAAGTGACTCCAGAGCTCATGGCCTGGTCATTCTTAAGGAGCTTCTGAGCTCCAGGCTCAGTGAGAGACATTGTCTCAAATATAAGGGGAAGAGTGACGAGGCGAGATACCCAACTCAATCACTGGTCTCCATGTGTGTCTGCATTTATATGCACACTCCACACAAACACTGCACATAACCTTATGATTTTTTTGAAACAATAAACACTGGCAATGTGAAGTTTTGACATGTGTAGGGCAATAGAAAGCTATCAAAGACTGGAAGAAGAACTTGATGTACAATAACCATTTGGAGAAACCCAAATGTTTTTATTTGTCTTATACATTTAAATATGGGATTTCTGAATGACAAAAAAATTCTTGTAGACATCTACCAACAGAAATTGAAACAAGTCGAAGTAAGTATGTATGTGATAAGCAAACACCTTAAAAATAGTGTTTTCTTCAAAATTAAAACCCTATTTGTTCTTCAACTGGTGAGAAGATACAGCACACTGTCATAGTAATAAAAATTGCTCCTTATTTATATATGTGTATGAATCATATCTGTGTATATTATGTGTTTTACGTGTTAGTCCTGAGAAGGTAGCTACAATTCTATCAGTGCTATGAAAAACACATATTTTTAGAAACAGTTTAAATGTCCATTATTGTAATATATCATCCCATTTAAGAAAAATAAAGTGTTTATAGACTTAGATATATTGAAAAATAGTAAATCATTGATTGTATAATATTACCCTCATTCATGTGGTTATTGGGGTATTTAACTTAACTGTAACATGAGGGCTGGCTTTTTGGGGTTTCTGTCCTCACTGGTACCCCACAGCCAGCAAGCCACAAAGAAGATCACACAGAGAGTCTACATTAGGTTATAAACTGATTGGCCCATTAGCTCAGGCTTCTTACTAATTCTTATAACTTATATTAACCCATTGTTCTCATCTATGTTAGCCACACGGCCAGTACCTTTTCTCAGCCGGACAGTTTACATGTTGCCTCCTTGGTGGTCTGTGCAGGAATGCCAAGGGAGCTTCCTTCTTCCAAAATTCTCCTGTTCTCCCCTCTACTTCCTGTCTGGTTTTCCCACCTATACTCCCTGCCTGGCCAATCAGCATTTATTTAAAACATGATTGACAGAATACAGACAATTTTCCCGCACCACTTAACCTTTCAAATACAATAAGCAATATGTTGTTTAGGTATACTTACCAGAACAAATGATAGAATGAGTTATTTCTTTCTAAGCAATCAAGTTTCTTGATAAAGCAGCATTGTAAAGCTGAGTTATATGAAGTGTATATTTTGTGTTTTAGACACATATGGAAATGATACATTTCCTTTCTTCTGTATCCAGTATGATGATTGTCTCTACAAATACCTTTCACTAAGTCAACTGAACAACTGAAGTAGCTTCTGAGAAGGTGTTATTTCCCTGTTGACATGGCTGTGATGTTATTTAACAGGCACATTTTATATCTTATTGACCATGCAACAGGGGAAACAAACTGCAAATTTAAATGACATCTGAGAAATGTGTCCTATAGTAGCAATTAATTATATCATTCCTTGATAACTTTTCTAAGTCTCTGGAGAGTGATAGCAAAAACATCTATTTCCTTTATTATTTTAACATCTGTGTTCAAGTCAATGTTCCTTTCTGAAGTGGGTTTGTGCTGCTGATCAACACTCCCCAGAGTGCTTGAGGTTTGCAAATGTGAATTGCAGTACATAATTTGAAATTTCTATGACAAAATATTTCTACCACATTTGTTTCTTCTTGTATAATCTGTGGTAAAATACACAGAATGTATTAGGGAAAAGAACATCCGAATATGAAGATAAAACACTGAGCAACACTTTAGCTGTGTAGACAGCAAGGGCACAGACTCTGCAACTCACATTATTATGTTGTTTCTTAACTTCAAACAGATTTATTAACAAAATTTGAAGGGTATAATAATTTTCAAAGAAAAATATTGCCTCTGGGAGGCAAGAGCTTTTTGTGTTGTGAGTCAAACCTGTCCTCTGTGTTTCAGATACCTCCCAACATCCTAGTGGGAACTGTACAACATGCTACTTTTATTAAGGCTCAGAATTATTGAATCAAATGTGGATGTAAACCCTAATTTAAAAAGTAATTAATAATGCATTCTTTCAATTGTTTATTTTATTTTTCAAGTACCACTTGCTCCTCCTTCAAAGAGTCTGACTTTGCTATACTCAGCACAAGCATTCTCTGTGCTGGTCTACACTTTGCTTCGCAGAGAACACCAAAGACTGGCTGACATTTAGTGTTTGTCACACAAATAAGAATTCTTTGTTTTCCCCACCTTGCACTAACTCAAGAAAAATCACTAGAAATGTGAGATATGAATATATTTATCCTCCTAATGCACATTTCTCCTCACTTGACCTAGCTTCATTACAAATGTCACAAATTTTGGTGTATATTGAGTATCTTGGCCTTTTTCTGATTAAAAGATGGTGCTCAATAGCCTAGGCAGTGCAAAAAACCCTTTAGGTCCTAAAGAGAAATGACTTTGAAATTGAAAAACTAGTAAATAAGTCAGATGGAGACCCAAAGAAATTATCATTACAGGGAAAATTCTTGTTTAAAGTCTATCCTGAGTTGGATTGTTCTGATCTTCCAGTAACCTGAAGGCAGGCAGACAAAAAATTCAACCCCGGACATATACAAAAGCAATATGTTCATACTGCCATAACTTTTAGGTAAAGATATTTGTTGTAGAAAGTCCTAAACAGAGACAGTACTTATCACAACACCCACCTCAATCTATAGGAAAACAGCCATTTTACTTGTAATTTTATAAAGAACTAATTGCTTTGTATCACTAGGAATTTTGGCTGGTTATACAATACAATCAAATTTGAAAATTAGATTTTATTCAGTGCAAAGCACTATGGTTAATTTCATAAATGAGAAAGGTATGATGTGGTTAAAGCACAGAAAACCCTAAAGAAAAGTCTGTGAGGCAAATGACACCCATTTGAAAAAGAAAAATTGAGGTTTGCCCAACGGATTATTGCTGAATATATTGACCATGCTTAGGGGTAGGCCCCATGCCTAGCAATAGGTGGGCAACACCCAAAAAACTCAATTGTATTTTAGTAAACATTTTGTTTCATACATCTGTGCTTGGGAATTTTATTGTCTCACTTGTCCTTTGCCTTTATATTTTGGTTTATGGTTTTTGATTTTGTGCTTTTATGGACTTTGCTTGTATGTGATATTTGCTTTTTGTGTTTTCTTGCTTGCTTCCTTCCTTCCTTCCTTTCTTTCTTTCTCTTTTTTGCCTGTTCTTTGCTTTCTAATGAAAGAAAAGAAAGGGCATAAAGTTGTGCCTGTGGGGAGGTGGACAGGACCTGTGAAGAACTAGGGAAAGTTAAATTGTAACCAGAACATAATTCATAAAAATTATCTTTAACTAAAAATTTGTAAGGGAAAAAGACAATGTCCTTGAAAAATAGATAATCTATAAACACAGTGTATAAAGTCATTGGGACAGAAGAGGGAGAAGCCAAAGCATTTAGAACAGGGCCAGGAGCAAGTCATGAGAAAGTGTCTTGGAGAAAGTTCTATGTTTGGTAGACTTTTGGATAATATGTCTTCACTCACTCCAAAACAAAAAATGTCTGCCCCAATGTCAAGATGTGGATGGTAAATACATATTTTTAACAGAGCAATTGAAATGTGTGTGTGTGTGTGTGTGTGTGCGCGCGCGCGCGCGCGCACGTGCACATGTGTGTAATGGTGATTGGAATTGATAGAATGACGTGTCAGGAAGTCAGGGGAAATTGAGAGGAAACTGAAACCAGAAAATTGGAGGTAATGAGTGTCAGTTACTCAGTTGCCTTGAAATGGAAGAAAAAGAGAGGTGGGATTTATTGAAACTCTTATTTCAACTCTATGATAAAATAGGATGCATGAACCACCAATGCTTCAGAGGATGGAAATGACTACCTTAATGTTTAAAACTTAAATTTTGGACTAGTCATTTGGAAAAGAAAGATAAAGGAATTTAGTGAGAGATAAATTAAAAATGACTTGCCAAAATGGGTAAATGAACATAATTTCTTTCCTTCCTAGAACATCATCTACCACTGCTATGAGATAAAAAAGAACATAAAATTATATTTATTAATTCAAAAATGTCTTTCCAAAATAGTGAAAGTGAAGCCTTTGTATATGTACTTAAAACAATTAAAATAGTTCATGTAAATATTTAGAACTGTTTAACTAACAGTCACCATTGTCAGGGATGTACCCATTTAATTTGTACATACAATAATATTTTCTTCACATGATCTAAGATTGAGGCAGGGTCTATGGTAAAATTACTCAAAGGCACAGGTATCTATCAAAAGCTTTACAAAAATCACAATCCACTCACTTGCTTGTTCACATTGTTTTTAATTACTTAAACTATTGAAATTGTTATTGGATCCCAACATATAAAAGTGGATAAAATAGTATTATGAAGTCATCGACTTTGCTCAGTAGATGAGTGTTGAAGGTTAAAAGGGAGGCAGCTAGATTTAAGATTTAAAAAGGGAGTGTGTCAGGGGAGGCATGCGTTTTCAGACTGTGGAAGCAGCTTGTGCAAAGGCCTGGAGGTGAGTAGCAAGGAATACCTGGGGAATTGCCATCCATCATGAGGCTGATTATACTGTCATCAGAGGTGTCTCGGGGGAAGGAGGCACTGAATGTCACACTGTCATTACTCCTTTAATATATCAGCAGTTATTAAATGAGATCTCAATTAAGCAGAGACCTCAATTAGTTAGATTTCATTTTCCAAAATATTATTGTTAATAAGAAAAAGGATGACAAGCATCCAGCTTGTCTTGAAACAGTCTCTAGGGCTAAGGCGCAGTTGAGACTCTGTATCTAATCTATTAGATCGTGCTAGATGAGGACATTTCTGTGTCGTGTCAGTAGAGAAGAAAATGCAGTTTGTTCTGTTGAGGGTTTCTGATTGTTTTAGGATACAAGGAACACTGAGGAAGCTCAGGTGTGGAGCATTTCAAGGTTAGTAGAGAGAGCTTCAGGCTGGGTTGGAAGGTTGCTCATCTACTTTTGTACCTTTCCTCTTACTTTTTGCATTTCTTCCTCCTTTCCTTTCTCTCTCTCCCTTTTCCTTCACCTCCTCCCTTTTTCATCCTTCATATCCCTCTGTCTGTTCCTCATTTCGTTTTGGCTTTGGTTTTGAGACTGGTTTTCTTATGTACCAATTGGGTTCCACATTTGCAGCCTCTGTGCATCACACTCCTTCTTGAGTATTGGGATTGTAGATGGATGTGACCATCATAGCTGTTTCTCTACATTTGAAACTGAGATATCCGTAGTACAGGGTAGGAACTATGGGCATATGTGAGTTGTTCCTATCCCCATCATCCTCAAACATATTTTTCATTTATTTTTTTATTAAAATGTATTCTAATCACAATGTATTCTGATTATGTTTTTGTCATTTTCAACTCCTCCCATATCTTCTCCTCTTTCCCACTCTCCCAGATATATATATATCTGGGATTTTATATTTTATATATATATTTGGATTTTCGAGACAGGGTTTCTCTGTGGCTTTGGAGCCTGTGCTGGAACTAGCTCTTGTAGACCAGGCTGGTCTCAAACTCACAAAGATCCGACTGCCTCTGCCTCCGGAGTGCTGGGATTAAAGGCATGTGCCACCACCGTCCAGCATCTCCCTTTATTTATACTTTATTTATAAAGTATTGACTTACATATATGTAGAGCCTGTGAAGTCCCTAAAGAAGAAACTAGTGAGTTGGATGTACTGAGATTCAATTTGTGTTCCAGGCCATACTCAAACGTTTGGGAAGCAGCAAGGTAAATGACTTACGTCTGAAAGAGGTTAATTTGTGCCCGCCCCCAAATCTGTTATCTTAGTCCAGATATCAGAACAGAGCTACAAACCATTACTTTCTGGGATATTGAATGAGGCCCACACTTTTTTAGTAGGTCCAGGTATAAAAATATGTCAATAAGAACCTCTCTCATAGTCATACATAAATAATGGTTACCCACAAGTCTGGCAAACTAGCACTTCAGTCACACACAAACACATACACACATACACACACACACACACACACACACACACACAACACACACACACTTACCCATCACAGGGCTGAGGCATAAATTTAATCATGTAAAAATTGAAAAACACTTAGAGCAATGCTCAATGAGTACTTGCTAAACTCCTGTTTTTTGCAAAGGATGTTGATATTTAGATAAATTTCTATTTATCAAAGTCATATTTATTAATATGTCTTTTTTCTATTATTTGCTATTTTGATTTGGCGGTAGGTGTATTCACTCAATATCATCCTGTCTTCCTTTCACTTTCCTTTCTGGTCATGCTGAGTAAAGCTTAGAATTTCACACATCTGAGCTAAGCACTTTGCCACTGAGTTTCTGCCCCAGCCCTATGCCTCCCTCAAATCAAAAATATTTTCTTCCATCTTCAGTCTTAATGTCAAATGCTGATATAATTTCTGCTTCTTTGTATTAATCATGACCTTTAGCAGACAATTTACTTAGCAAATGAAATAAGATTTATTAGAGTACTTTTATATCCACTAAATTAGAATTCCCACCACATTAGAATATTTTAAGAATTAAGCCCACCAGCCTGGGAGGGAAATACATGAAATCACACTTCTCCCGGTGTGTGTTTGCTTCACTATCCTGTTTTTCGCTCCTTCACAAAAACACTGAGAATTTCAGAGAGTGAAAGTGGGTTGATATAGGGATATGGGAAGATAGAAAATTTACCAAGAATCTTTCAACTTCCCCAAAGTTAGCTATCAGATAATATAGACAAATGGCAAAGTAATCAAAATAATTAACTGAAGCTCTGCTCAGAAGGCCCAACTACTGTTCTGGAACTAGCCTCTCAGAAGACTTTCTGGGATCCAGCTGCACTGAATATGAAGATTCTACCTCTGCAGTTTCCCTCTGTGCAGCTGGGTTTGAACACATTGGTTCCAATCACTGGAAAAAAAAATAGAAGCAAGGGAATTGTCTCTAAGTATAATAAAATTCCCCAAATCCCTTCACATGAATCCCTGTTGCTTTGGGTAAGCAGTAAAGATATTTTCATTTTCAAGCTAAAATTGTCTTCTCAAGGTCAAGGGGTTACTGTGGAATTTCAAAAGCATGCTTTCCATGAGGGCTTTCAATAAGTCTTCTGGTACACAAGGAAAATCCATCAGTGTATTCATTCCCATTATCTTTCCTGGCTCTTTATTGAAAGGAATCAAGGAAGAACAGTGAAATTGTTCTGAGGGTAAAATAAGAATATCTCTGGGAAGAAAATAAATGCATTATATGATGAACTTAAAAATAATGTGAAAATATTTCTATTATTACCTTCTTTATAGGTCTTATCATTTATGAAACATGTCACAGATGGACTGATAGCTCTGAACTGACCCCTCAGGGGTTAAGAGTACTTGTTACTCTTATTTTTTTT
>JAQHUG010000017.1:9009577-9025070 GCA_028555095.1 Dicrostonyx torquatus | reverse complement strand
GTTGACTTCAAAATTTAAGTCAAAAGACATGTTGCTTTGGAGAAGAAGTTTTGCTTTTGTCTCCACAGGAAATGAGAGGCTGTGGATTCATTCTTGGTTAAGGAAAATAAGGTTTGATTGAGGAAGAATACCTGAAAAATGGCAATGAACAGTCCAGATGATCTAGTGTTTCATAGAACATCTGTTGCAGTTTCTTCTGAGTTCTGCATCTAGAACAGTTTCAAAATTGTTGACTGAGATGAACCAGCCTTACAGAATACTCCGGTCAGGACTTGACTATAATCATAAATTTTTGGAGGTCCCTATAAGATTACCAGCATCCCCATTCAGCAGGAAGTAGCCTAGAAAACCGTGTCCACATTCCCCTCCCCAAAATGGATTATGAGTGTTTGTTTTGAAAAGAAAAGGGGGAGCTGTCTCTCTCTCTCTCTGTCTCTCTCTGTCTTTTGTACAATGCAAAGATTTGTAACTCATATTGGTTTAATAAAATGCTGATTGGCAGCTAGTCAGGCAGTAAGTATAGGTGAGGCAATCAGACTAAGTGAATTCTGGGACGAGGAAAGGCAGAGAGTCAGTGCCACCCAGTTACAGAAGAAACAAGATGAGAAAGCCTTACTGAGAAAAGGTATCAAGCCACATGGCTAAAACAGATAAGAATTATGGGTTAATTTAAGTTGTAAGAGGTAGTAAAAAGCCTGAGCAAGAGTCCAAACAGTTTATAATTAATATTATCCTCTTTGTATTTCTTTGGGACTGAATGCCTGTGGGACAGGGCAGGACAGAAACCTCCATGTACAGATACTTATATAACTTTAAGTTGTGTGCTTTCCTACACAATCCATAACACTCTCATTATAAACAGATACTATTCCTATTTCTCCGTGAAAGAAATGGAGTAGATCTGGCTACCACAGAACTGTGAGGTAAGTATCTTCAACCAAAGGAAAGGATGATGCTTGCAGTAGTCACATCACATCAATCCTCCTCCCAGCTAAAAGACAATTGATTCTATGGTTCTTCCTCTTTCCTCAAGGTCGGGCAGCAGCCATTCTCGTGACTAGCATCTCCTTAGTCTCACGCTTGAACCTGCTCTGCTGTACTTCCAAGCCCACCAATATGTTTCAATTAAGGAAATGAGTTAAAATGGATTTCACCATTTCTGTAAGGAAACAAGGCAAGACTAAACTTAGACTTCCAAGCAAAATCAAGAGGGAGCATGTTTAATTAGACCAAGCATCAAAGTTCTTCATGGCCTGCCAGGGAGGCCCAGTGATGTTCATTGTGCTGCGTGCACACGCGCGCGCGCACACACACACACACACACACACACACACACACAGAGTGAGAAAGAGAGAGAGACAGAGAGGGAGAGAGAGAAGGGGGTGTTACCAAAGAATTTACAGTACAGGAAAAATCTTTCTAAATTAGCAATGAGCTAAACTTTTTGCATTGTCTAATATTTTCACAAAAGAAACAGCCCTGCATGTGTCCAATTAATCACTTCTATGCATTTCATTTGGTTATTTGAATAATTATATGCTAAACAAAAGTTGGCCTTCTTTGCAAATTATAAGCAACTTTAAAATAACTTTCATAAGATTCAAGTCATTTTTCATAGTTTTCAAAATTAGCTGCAATGTTAATATGAGAGCAAGTATTATGCAAAATGGAGTTTTCTAAAACTATTTTAAAGCTATGAATCAGATTCTGCTTTGTGCAAGAACTCACTTTCATTTAATGTAAAATTATTTTATTGAAACTTAGATAAAACTATAAATATTTTAGCGACTATAGTAATGAATCAGTATATTTAAAAATCAAGTAATGATTATACCTGTATTTGTATTTAAAAACCCCATACTAAAAGGCTTTGACTTTTATCGTTATGTCACAGACTTACATAATGTCAGTTGCCCCTACAGATAATTTTCAGATGCTGTACAAACCTCCTGGGGCCATATTCTTTGAGCCAAACTCAACTGAGCAAGAGAGAATACCAGAAGTGAAGATCCGAGGTGCTCTGTGAAGGTCAGGTCTAACTGGTTCAACAGGTAGCTCTGAGGGGAGAAGGAAAGGAGAGGGTTACCATGGAAACCAGGATGAAGAGAACCAGATGATATTAAGTTCAAGGTCAGAAAAGGAGTAAAATGGGTACCAGCTACTGAAATCAGGTGTATCTTACAAAGTGTCAAATTTTAGCTGCTGTGTCTTACCTCTTTGACAAAGCCTTTATTTCTCTAATAAAAAGAGGTAATTATCAGTCTAATTTGCTGCTGGCATCTGAATAATTTCTAAAATGTTGTGTTATAAGGGAAAGGTAATTTAATTAATAAAATTTGTTAAGCGTTATGTATTTGTGTTATAAAATCATGGACTAATACATGGTTTTTGCCTTTCTAAAACTCGTGCCTCACTGCGGAAGACAAAGTTGTATATCACTGGAAGCATAGTAGATGCCTTCTGATTTACTCATTTATGTGCAAATGAAATCTGTAATTACAATAACTTCTAAGAAATATCAAAAATACTTAATGCCAGATGAACTATTAAGCAAAATGAACTGACTATGAAAATATTTCTAACTTGCTTATGTAGCAGATCAAGTATAATCAGGTTCTAAAAATGCTTTTGAGTCAGGAGTCTCTGTTCTCCTCTGTCACATTTAGGTATTGAAACCCTGAATCCTTGAAATCTCAGTGTCCAACCACTTCAAGAGACAGGAGAAATTTGAAGGGAATTTGTGGAAATTAGAAAATTTTTTTTATCAAAAGCTGATTAAATTTGGTGTGTTTTTAACAAAGTAGCACATTAGTGCCTAAGACTGACCTCCGCTTCCATGTGTCGAGAAGGAAAGGAGCGCATTATTTGCTTGGTCACTTCATGAAGTAGATCAGTTCTGAGAAAGGGGTCTTTCACATTCCTCCACAGCATATACACTCATTGTCTTAAGTCCTCCTGCATGACCTCAATCAGGAACACATTGGCTTTGATGACTCTCACAGGCATTCACACATACACACTGCTGCGGAAGTGGCTTTCCTTTCTGCTTTCTTTTTCTTTTTTCTAGACAGGGTTTCTCTGTAGTTTTAGACCCTGTCCTGGAACTAGCACTTGTAGACCAGGCTTGCCTTGGACTCACAGCGATCCACTTGCCTCTGCCTCACGAGTGCACCGCCCAGCCAGAAGTGGCTTTTCTAAGACACAAATGTGCACAGGAGCTGGGAATGTCGACTTAGCCCTGTAAGCCCAGTGGTGGAGAGAAAAAGACAGGACTGTCATGATTTAGAAGCCATCCTTGGATAAATTATGAAATTATTTCTCAAAACAAATGAAAAGTCAAAATACTTTACTAAAAGAACAAATAGCTACATATATAAAAGAACAGCAGTCAGCAATTGTGATAAGTCTCTGAAGCATCTTTGTGGCTCCAGATTGCAACTTCTTGCTTATAAAATATCTGAGGATAACGTTTTCTTAGAAAAGCTATTTTTAGATTTATTTAATTTCATGAATAAGAGTGTTTTGCTTCATGTGTGTATATGAACTTCATTTGTGCCCAGAGATGTTTGTGAATCATCATATGGATGCTGGGAATTGAACTCAGGTCCTCTAGAAAGAGCAGTCAGGGACTTTAGTTGCTGAGTCTTCTCGTCAGCCCCGAAGCTGTTTAGTTGTGTGTGACTGCCAAACTGTTTTCTCAACTGGATGTACAATTTTCAATTCCCACCAACAAGGAATGAACTTCCCTGTTGCTCTGTAGTCTCACTGGCTTGTGGAGTTTTACTATTTTAATGTTATCTTTCTCATAGGCTTATAGTAGCATCTACTAATTTTGTTGTTTTGTAATTCCCTAGGGAAATGATGTTAAACAGTTCTTCATTAGTATAACATCTTCGATGAGGTATATATTTAGAATATTGTCTGGTTTTCTTTTTTTAATTTACTGGTTATTGTTTTGGTTCACTTCTGGGCATACTTTCCATAACTCTTTTCCCAGAACATATTTTGTAGATTTTTCTACTACTCTGGAGTTCTATTACTCTCTTGATACTGTCTTTCAAGAGCAGAAATTTGAATTTTAGTTAACTCTTGCTTTCCAAGTTTTTCTTCCTAGGTCATGTCTTTGGTGTTACATTGAAAGTCACGACCAAGACCAAGGTCATATAAATTTTATCTTATAGTCAAGGTGCTTCATATGATTGTATTTTACATTTAGATCTGTGATAGAGTTGAAAGATAATTTTGTGCATATTTTTTCCTAAAAAAATATTTAAGTTCTCTTATCCTAGCACATTTTGTTGAAAAAAAATCCTCTTTTTTTTTCTATTAGTTCAGTACTGTTTTGGCTATACTCAGTGTTTTCTGTTTCTATATTAATTTTAAGGCATTTTTTGACAATTTCTGTTAAGATTCCAATGGTATTTTTATGGAGGATTGCACTGAACCATGTAAATTACTTTTAATAGGATAGCAGTTGCCACAAAATTAATCCTACCAATTTTACCTTTCTTTTTTCTGATGTCTTCCTCAATTTTATCTATTTAGTGTCTTAAAATGTTTATCAAACAATAAACCTTTCAGTTCTTTCATATTCCAAATATTTTGAGGCTGTTGTGAATTGATTTATTTGCCTGATTTTATTCTTGTTCGGTTTGTCAGTTGTGTACATGAGGGTTACTTATTTGGAATGGTTAGTTTTGCTTCCTGCTACTCTGCTGAACATGTTTCTAAAGCAGTAGAAATGAAAATAGTATCACCTGAAAATAAGGTTACTTTCACTTCTTTCTCCCCTTCTTGTGTCCTTAACTTTTATTGCTATAGCTGAGGCTTCAATTATTATATGGAACAGTAGGAGAGAGAGAATGGACATTCTTGCCTTGTCCCTGATTTTAATAATAATACTCGAGTTTCTCTTAGTTCATAAGAGTGGTGACTGTAGACTTGAGGTATATTGCCTCTAGTATGTTTTAATTGGCCCCTATGTTCTTAATGTTCTATGGCTTTTGTTATGAAAGTATGTTGGGTTTTTGTCAAAGGCCTTTTCTGTATCTTATGAGATGAGCATGTGTTGTCTGTCCTTAAATCTATTTATATAGTAGATGTTTGGTGATTTACATATGGTGAACCATTCCTGCATCTCTGGGATGAAGATAAACTTGGAGGACAGTTTTTATGATGTGTTGAATTCAGTTTTCAAGTATTTGACTGAAAATGTTTGTATCCAAGTTCATTGGAGATAACACATTGTTTCTGCATCTGTGTCAAAGGTCATGTCCCATTTATTGTTCAATAGATCTCTTTGTTAAATTATATTTATGCTGTCTTTAAATTGAGTCATTTATTGAAAGTTTGTTTTAATCAATACTGTACTGAATATTCCAGTTCTTGTATCTTTTTTCATAAAATTATATAATCACTTTGTCAATAACTACAAAATAACTTAGAAAAATTTTGAAAATAAATTGATCAAGTTCATAGGTCAAAAGAATTATGCAGAGTCTACAAATCAAGCTTCTATTTCTGTTACCTATACCAAGAACAACATTTGGCACATTTTAGTGATCTGATTAAATTTCACCTAATCTAAACATTCCTTAAAATTTATTAAAAATGAAAGATTTCCTGTCACTCCTCAGCCTGAAGGCTTTCATGGGCACTGATGCAGTAATATAATCACCTCTGCCTCCCTTAGCGAAGAACACAGGAGAAGAGAGGAGGGAACTGTGAACACCAGTTGTAGGAAAGCCACTGTACAGGACAAAGACAAGCATAGTCTGCTTTACTGATGTTCTAACATCAAACACTGAAAGGCATGCCTAATATAACACGGTCTGTAGAAATTTTGTAGTACTAAATTAGTAAGGTTTTCAGCCAGAGATCAACATACTGAAGCAATTTAAGTACCCACCACAGCATCATTCATTTGCACCTATGTAGTTTTTAAATTTATCCCTGAGTGGTGCTCTATCACGATTTCCCTTACTTTTTATTAAGGACCAGACAATGTTCAGATACCTGTTTACTCACGACTTTTTCTTGATCTATGACTCTCTATGTGCCTTGGTTCTTAGTGTGTTTCACGGACCAGAACATCATGATGTTTTTTGCATGTTGTAGCTATTCAACCAATAATTGTTATTTAAAATAATCTATTTTCCTCATTCATATGAAATAAGGATTTTGGAAACTCATATTTGTAAATCATTCTGGAATAAATTAGTCAAATGTAAAGACCAAGACTACATTCTAATCGGAGTCTACAGAGTATCTTTATGGATGTTGTAACACCCTCCTTATAAGGGCAAATGAAATTTTCATCCTTCTGATCCATTGCAAACAAAACACATCCTCTAGATTCTAATTCTCTTTCTTATTAGGTGAATTTCCTCCAATGTCACAAGGTATCTTGCGTCTCATCACCTTAAAGACAGCTGTTATCCATTTCCTGAGTATTTTGTTTGCAGCTTCTGGTCTTCTGTTGAAAGGTTTTATTCCATTATTTATGATTCAACCTATTAAATGTCAATGGGGACATTCCCTGGATAGGTGTGTTACTGTGGTTACCAGCAGCTTTTCTCATCTCAGGAAGAGTCAGCCTTCTGGAGTTTAGAATGGGTTTTTAAATCAGCAGGAACCACCACACATGCAGAAGCACGACTGTGTGAAGGGCACAAAGAACCTGCTATTATTTTCAAAACAGGATTCTAGGGTTTTCATTCAAAATGATAACTTATGGACAATTAGAGGGAAAAACCACGGAAATTAAAAGACCTTAATCACATGCCGTAGATAGAACAGTGACTTTTTATCCTGTTGCTATCTTCCCCCACCACCAATAATGCATTTTTTATGAGCACGTCAAACTGGCCTTGTACCAGCAGCAAACACTACTCAACAGAACAAATGTGCCTCTTTTGTTAAATTACAGAAACAGTGAAAGATTTATGATTCTGTTGGACAAAATCCTTTTGTTTCAAATAGTTGCCATTTTTTCCATGAAGAAATCAGACACCTTGTTGGTGTTTTCTTGTAGTAAACATAAGGTCACTGAAAGGAAGCAGGCTAGATGAACGATCACCACGGTATTAAATTACTTCCATCTGCAAACACTGTAAATCCTGTAGACATAAAAGGAGAAGTTATGGTTGGAGCTCTGAAGCGTCATGTTTTTGGACTTGAAAAAAAGTCCTTCTGCTAAGGACTTTATTCTGCTGCCAAGATTAAGAGACATGAAGTTGTGCTGCAGGAACTGGACCGTGTCAAAAGCATTCTGCTGTAGAAATCCCTCTCTCTCTCTCTCTCTCTCTCTCTCTCTGCTGCTCACTCTCTTTTGTCCATTCACTTGCCACATTATCTAACTTTCAAGCTTATAGTTGAAGAAATTATGTGACTTAGAGTCAAAGTCCATAGCATTAGCTCTCAACAGAACTCTTACAAAGCATACAATTAGTCTCTTCTGTTTTTCTTTCCCCTGATTATAAACAGTTCACAGTTAGGATAAAATTCAAAATGGTGTCTTCTCACAACAAGGCCACTCACATTGGACAGCAATTAATGTTACTTGCAGTTGCAGTTTTTCTAAATTGTATGGTAGTCTTTAAGTAGGATTTAGACGTTTCATCCAAGGTTATTAGCTGTTACTATAATAGAGAGCATTGCCTCTTGTCGCTAGGCATCTGAACTCAGTTCTTAGTTTGCACAAATTTACGCCTGTGTGAGTTCCACCATAGAGCCCAGGCTCTTGCTTCTGAACCTCCTCCACAGTCAAAAGCAGGATGCAGACTTAAACATGATAGAGCCCACTATCTGTAGAATGTGAATCTGAAACAAGGGATTCATAGTCACCTGATGATCCAGACCTCATTCTGATGATGCTGAGTTCCCAGTGGCAACATGATGGAAAAGAAAACAACACGGTGACTAACAGAGGCAAAAAAGCATGCTTGTGTGAACATTAACTGCTGATCCTACATCACCATTCAAACACTTATTATCTTTGAAAACAATAATAATCAGTCTTTCACAGTTCCCTTATCCAAAACCTAAGGATAACAATAGGAGTATTCCGTAATACTGACTTGGGACTGGATGAACTAATTTGAATTGTCACCACGAGGTACATGGACAGGGGTTTGTTGGCATTACCATGGATACGTAGCTGATGCCTCACCTAGGGTTAACACATTCACTGAACTATCCTGCTTAGGCATTCTTCTCAATGAATTCTCTCCAATACTTTTAAAGTTCATTGATTAAGAAATGTTTCTTAAGTATTTTTAGTAATAAGCAGCATAATTTTCCAGTGAATGCAGCCAAAAATTCTGACAAGTCCATCTGTAGGCCATGTTGGCAATAAAACACTCTTATGCTCGAAACACTTCAAATCCCAAAGAGGGATGTTTCTGAGAAACCCTCCCAAGGGCTCCTTTTGTGTCCTGCTATCAAAAACACAAACAAACAAAATATGTGTTTCATTCTGACAATAACCATCCTGGCAAGAGTGCCAGATGTATCTTTTCATGCAATGCAAGCAAAGGGTGACCCAGAGTTTGAAATTATGGAATTCCAGAGTTTGGCTACTCAGTCCAACAGACTGAACATCTGAAGCAGTTACGTGACTGGAGAATGGTTTGTACAGTTCTGCTGGAGTTAGGATAGAAGAGCAGTTTGTCCGTTTGCTTTTACACCTATGAAACCGCAGAGTTGCCTATGGGTCGGAATATGGAGTGACAATTACAAGTTCATAGGAACAACAGGGATCATACAACCCTACAAGCACAGGGCAAAAGTGACAGTTCTGTTTCGCTATTGTCCTCACAGCCTGGAGATATTATGGAGAGATTTTCCGTGTAGAAACACCAGTGTAAACCACATAGCTGACTGTCAAGAACCAGGCTCTTAGTTTCAGGATTCCGGAAAGTTATCTAGGCAACTGTAACACCAGAAGCTTCTTCGATTCTCTTGTTGATAAGGTCTCTTGTTGAAACTTCTGAAGGAAAGGAGATAAAAGACGATGTAGAGAAAAAGTTCTAGCTGCTTCAAAGAAGACCATGTGGTTTGTCTGCCTTATATAGATTTTCTTAAAAAAGAAAGACAGCTGTTTGCTGAAGGAAGGCCCAGACTGCTGTGGCCAGTCACTGCAGGCCACTAATTACAGTTTCAGACGTATCTGAGAAGGCAAATTTTTTTCACATGTATCTCACATACTTCACTATCTTTAATTTCATCCAAGTATGGACAGTTTCTCATGACCTCAGATTAACCCAGATGAAACAGCTATCTCCTCTACCACATTGTCTATAAAGCCTATAAAGTATATATGTCTATGATTATTACTTACAGAGGTTGATTAGCATACCTTGAATCCCCACCCACATAATGTACAATCGAAGCCACACACATTTGATATCAGTTAAATGGAAAAAGTTTCCATATCCATGGTGGTATGTTGTGACTAGGGTCACACATGAGGCTAGAAAACAACACAACAAGACATAATCTACCTTTGCTCTTGTTTAAAGTTGAGTAATATTTGCCTAAAGGATCCTTAATGCGGTCTTATATTTCTAAAACAATCATCAGTTTCTTTCTTTAAAAATAAGAAAAGTGATAGATATCAGTTTTGAAGAGGTCTCCAAATGTAAATCATATAATTTATAAATCAACAGTGAAATTTTTCTTAGTAAAATACACACAAGAAAAAAATATCTACAGGAAATTCATACTGCTAAGTCAGAATGGAATATACACTTTATTAATGCGTGTGTGTGCATGTGTGTGTGTGTGTGTGTGTGTGTGTGTGCTTTGAGCTGCCTTTGACAAACATTTCATATAAAATGTTTGAACATGTTTGATTAATTATATTAGTGAACATTGAACCCTGCGAAATGCCATGATAATCATAGTAACAATCAATAGATTTTCCAGATAAGGTCAAATCCCAGTCAGAACTAGTACAAAGGTCCAGGGAAGAGGTAAGAATCAGTGCTATGTTAACTGAGATGAAGGCAGAGTGTGCATTTCTAAGCAATGTTAAAGGGTTAAGTACTTCATTATACATTCAGTGGAAGCCATCTAGAGGATTTAGAGGCAGAGTAACAAAGTAAAGGGCACAAGCAAAACACCATAAAAGAAACTAAAAAAGAAACCTAGTTTTACTTCAATATACAAAACAAACACAATAAAAGAAACAATCACAAAATGAACTTGCACTTAGATTCTCTTGACTTCATCCATTTCAATCCATCTGCAATAATTTTCAGTGGCTGTTAATGCATTTTTTCTGACTATACTATTTGGATATGATAAGTTGCATGTTAAATAGACTATTTGTAACATTTGTATTTTTTTCTTTTTCCGTCTTTTTAAAAATAGGTTCCAGACTTTATTCCCAGGATTTACATATGACTGATATGTAACAAAATACAAGTGATCTCTTACTCTCTTCATATGACACTGTCTTAACTACAAAGTTGGACAAGTCTTCCATTCACTTGTCATTCAGTTAGCAGTCTCTTCACACAGTGATCTTCCAGTGAGTTCTGATATTGATGACTGCCTATGGCAAATCCATTGCAAAATATTGTGCTTGTCTGATATTCTTATGAAATAGAGTGATGCTATTTTTAGTTTATGGTAAAATGTACTGCTGAATACAGAATAAAGGTTTAGCTCACATCCAAGTAAAGGAAACCTTGGAGACAATTCAGCAAATTTTGTGCCCTAAAAATATGCTTAAAATAATTAAAAATAAAATTTATTTTTACCGTTTCTGTGTTAACCCAAGGCATACTGGTCATATTTATGGTGGCGTACAATAGAGTCCCACAATCTCCCAGAATGGAGTACAACAAAGGGTTACTTATATGGGGATAAACTCACAGAAAGAGTAGCGTTCTACAGTCCTCTGCATGCACTGGGAACTGGCACTGACCCCAGCAGCCAAGAGGCCCATGCATGCTTTTCATCTGCAGTAATAGTACATGAGACCATGCCCGAAGTGGGTGGGTATCTGAAAGGCTATTGGCTGAAGGAGTCCTCGGATCATAGCTATAAAAGATGTTGCCCTTGAGACCTATGCAAGGAAAATGGAAATGGAAGTAGAGTGGGGCTGCAAGTCTTCCAGTGGTCTTCTAGGCAGAGTCCAATGTCAACAGGTCTCTTCACTCACATGAAGAGAATGCCAAAATTCTATACATTTCTTAACTTCCAGAGAAGACACAACAACAAAAATGACTACCGGATTATTTCAGGCAAATAGTGTATTACACACTCAAACACACACACACAAACAATACATGTTTACACACAGTCTCACATACTTAGTCACACACAGTCTCTTCCTGTCTCTCTCTCTCTCTCTCTTTCTCACACACACATGCGTATTTTGCAGAAAGGATTGGTGAGAAATGCTTTTGTGATTACTTTTTGTATTTTATTGGTATCTCTTTTCATCTTTCTTACATTAACTAGTTATAGATTTTTTTCGAAGTAAATATATATGTTGAGACTTAAAAGTAAATTATATAAGTGAATAATTGGCGAAATTAAATGTTTGAAATCTATAGCTCAAATAGATTAATTTGTTCTTTGCAACCTATTGATTGGTTTCCACAGAAATGGATCCTCTGATTATCTCTCTGAAGTTAGGTGAAATGTAAAAATCTGAGAGCCATGATCACTAATCATTTATTTTTGCTGTGGATTTTTTTTCTAGTTTTTTTTTAATAATCAGACATTCCTATAGATTATGATGAGTATGTTCATATGAACTAAATTATCAAAGCAGAACTTATACCAACGTCCTTGGGTCAGACAAGGGAGAATAGAGAAATGCATGGATAATTCTCTTGACTCTAGCAAGAATTCACATGACTTGATATTTAAAAGTGAAGTGAAGAGAATGACCCATTATTTTACTAAAATGGCATCTCATTAAGAGTAATAATAGAAAAAATTAGAGAGCATGAGAACAGTAAAAAAAAAAAAGAGGAAGAAAATAAAGAAAAAAACATCTTGACCAATATCAGTATAGAGGAAAAACAGAAAACACTCCAGGTGAATATAGTTTGGGACAAAGGTGAGTGGAATCTCCTATACAAAGGAACACATGAATAAGATGCCTACAGGACCTGTATACCAGGCCTTTTTCAGCTATATGCCAAAGATATTAGACCAACACATTAAAAATAATAATAATAAATGAAAGACTAGGTTTTTTTAGCTATGTTACATGATCTCTAATGCTAAGGCTTATCCTATAACTGCTACTGACAGTTATGGTGAATCAGAGAAATACAGACACTGCAGTTCCAAACCAGACTTAACAGTGATAATGGTCAGCTAAAGGATTAAGGGACAATGCCATTTAGCATTTTCCACAGTGAACCTTACTATAGTAAGCATGAGTAGACAGAAAAAGCTAGCACTTTTTGAGTCTAGTAACATAATTTCCTGTTGATTGTATAGCTTGCATTTTTAACATAAGCTTTTCAACTTGCTTCAGCTGGGTGAAAAAGTGAGGTGATGAGGACAAGGCACAGTTGCTCTGTTGAGAGGTCATGGTCAATTGTCCAGTGATGTCAGACTCTTTCTTACCAAAATTCAACAATGAACCTGTCCATTGTTTAAACAAATCATGAGTGGACCATCCAAAACCTCCCAGCTTCTTCTACAATAGAAGAAGAGTACTGAAAGGTACACAAGAATTGTGTTGCTAGAATATGCACAAATCTGATGTTTTTCTGTTCCTGTAGAATTTGATACAACATAAGCAGACGTTATTTAATGTGGTTTTGTTAAGTAAAACAATGAAGAAATATACAAATGGATTATCCAGAAAAAGTGGAGGATGATGAAGCAAATAGTTTGTCTAAGGTTGTGGTGGTTGGAATAACAATGAGCCCAATTGGCTCCTAGATTTGATTGTTTGGTTACCTGGCAAGGTCACTATTTGAAAGGATTAGTAGGTGTGGCCTTGTTAGAGGAAGTCTGTCATTGGAGGTGGTCATTGAGGTTTGCAAAAGCCCAAGCCAGAACCAATGACTCTCTCTTCCTGCTGACTATGAATCCTAATGTAAACATTCAGTTCCTTCTCAAGCGGCATGTCTGCCTGCACACCGCCATGCCTTCTGCCATAATAATGGACTAAACCTTTGAAACTGTGAGCCAGCTACAATTAAATGTTTTCATTTAAAGAGTTGTCATGATCATGGTGTCTCTTCAAAGCAATAGAACACAGTATAATAAAGGTCTTTGAGTAAGTAACCATTAAACGAAAGTTAAATAACTGTATTCATAACCATAATCACTGTTCTTTGTAGGTATGTGATATGGAGAATAATCTTAGGAGTTTGTATGGTTAAGTCAGGTGCAATAAGCTGGTGGGTTTAGCTTAGTGGAAGGGGTCTTGGGCATATTTTTCTGCCTCATTGAAGAAAACTTTATTGTAGAAGTTTGTTTTAAATTGATCCTTAAAGAAAGGCCATCCAAAAATAGCCCAGCATGTGAAGGCCAACATGCTGTTTCTTTCACTTCCCCAGGCTACTCCCCTATGAAAAAATATTTTGATTTACTTGGTTCATTTCATGTGATGGCAGCATGAGTTATCACTTCATTGCAAACATCAGCAAACGTACTTGAATTTACCAGTAAAACAGAGTGAAACTGAAACTATTTTGGCTGCCTTCTGGTTTCCTTGAAGATAAATGATGATGATGTCAGTGCAATTGGAAAGAATATTAAATCAGAGGCTGAAAATACCTCATAGTTCCAATTCCCTCATATCACAGGGCCTGTGTTCTCATGAACTCTGAAATCTGGGATGACTTGCTCATTCTCATGCTCAAAAACCAAAGGGCTTTCACTGGTTTAATGATGCAGTCAGTGGGGGAAACAGGCTTGTTTCCCTCATCGGCTTTTGTCCCCATGATTGGCTGCATCACTCAGTGTTCTTCCTGACATTTTCCACACATAACTCAGCAAATAGCACACAGGAGACACTAAATGCTCACTAGGGAAGGAAGCAAATATATACTAGGAATGTAATAGTTCTGGCTTCCTAAAGCTTTGTTGCTGTTGTTGTTTACTCTTAGGAATTCTGTCACATTTTTCCCGTCTTGTATGTGTGTGACAGAGACATGCCCGGGAAGAGTGCACCAAGCATTCCATTGTTAGAATGTGCACAAACCTGACATACTTTTTACAACTGTAGAATTGGACAGGAGCAGACACGTTATTTAATGCAGTTTTGTTTAGTAAGACAGAGTGTGTTAACAGCAGGGGAGCACACATGTGTGTATATATATGCCTTGGTGGCATGAGCTTGATGTAGGGAGTCTTCTTCAATCACTCTTCGCCTTATTCATGTATGTAAGTTTTCTATTTTAAAACCAAAACGTGCTGATTCTGCTGGTCTTGCCAGTCAACTTACATGGAATATTCTTCCTTTATCTGCTTCCCAGGCATTAAAATTACAAGACTGTCACACCTACCTGGCACTTACAGAGGTGCTGGGGGTCTGACCTTCACAGGAAATACTTTACCCATTCAGTCGATTTCCAGCCCTATTTTCTTTGTGGTATGTGTGTTGCTATTGTTATTTGGTTTGTTGGTTTGTTTGTTTTTACTTCTATCAAGAATATTCTGATAATGATAAACTGGTGAAAATGATAAATAGCTGTTCCAGATTGTCAGAAGTACTTTAAAGACAAAAGTGAACATTTTATCTGCAATAGATCTAAACAAGGCTACTATCAGTGAACCATTAGGGATGCCGTAATACCTGGATGTTATAACTATGTTGTATTGCAAAATATATGTGACAATATGACTAATGATTATTAGTGGGCTCTGTAACCACATGACCTTTATCAGAGGAAGGTGGGTAATGGAAAATGGGGAGTATGTGATGATAGGAGAGATTGGGATGATACACCAATAAACCAAAAACAGAATAACAAGAAAAATGGCAGATAATAGACTCTAACATCTGGAAAATGTGACAATTGATTCTTTCTGTAGCCAACACAGGGGAATATTTTTACTGATAACTTGCTTTTAGCACCACAAAATTCTTTATAGAAGTTTTTACTAAGGTAGTGCCATTTTATAACATAGAGTTTATGATTTTTTGGTTCAGCAGCAATTGCAACTAATATATTTCGTGCTATATAATGATGGAATCCTAACTGTAAGAGGAGATACTAACTGAAATTTACATAGCAAATAAGCAGTGGGATCTTTTAAGAGACCACGATTTTTCTAAAGAACTATAGAATAAATAATTTGGTCCAGACTTCCTTTCTTACTCTCTGATGTCAACCAGATGACTTTCTCATGGATAAGAGATATCTGCAGGTTTTCAGAAAATAACCCTATTTTTTAGGGTATTATGTGCATAAATGGACACTAAAATGTTTGGACTGTCCAGATTACATTAAGTTGCAGAGTTTTTCTTTGTTCAACTAGAAATTTAGGGATGATCTACTTTTTT
>JAQHUG010000017.1:8987091-8997514 GCA_028555095.1 Dicrostonyx torquatus | reverse complement strand
AGGCTGAGCTAGTTCTGAGAGAAAGCCAGTAAGAGCACTTCTCCTGACCTCTGCACCACCTCCCATCTCTTCCTGTTGAGTTCCTGCCTCAATGATAGACTGTTACCTTGCAGAGTAAGCTGAACTAGACACTTTTTCTCCAAATTGCTTTGGTTATGGTATTTCATCACAGCAATACTAACCCAACTGTGGTATAAGTAAAAGAACATAAGAAAAGGCAAAAAACTCAGAGACTTATTCTTTGTACCCTTGGAAATACCATATAAACACTATGTTGGATAACATCACATATACACAGAGGATCTGGTACAGTATGCCTTTTGCATGCTGCTTCAGTCTTCCTGTGTTCATATGAGCTTTTATCATGTTGATTTAGAGAGTCATCTTTTCTTGATGTCCTCTATGCCCTATGGCTCTTATATTCTTTTCACCTCTGCTTCCCCTGGGTTCCCTGACGTCTGACAGGATGGATTTGAAGGAGATGTCCCCTTTAGCGATGAGCATTCCATGGTCTCACTGTCTGGGAATTTGTTCCCATCTGCTCTAGATGGCAACTTCTCTGATGAATGCTGCCTAAGCATTGGTCTATGAGCTTACCACCATGTTATGAAGTGTCTTTCTTGCTACATTTGTTTATTTTAGTAGAGTAGTATTTGTTTTTATTCTAGATCGCTGAACTACCTAGTCTTTAGACATGCAAACAGTGTTAGGTATGGGTGCTATCACATGGAGTCAACTATAAGTTAAATCTGATATTGGTTGTTACTCCCACAAGCTTTGTGCCACCATTGCCCTAGCATGTCTCACAGGCAGGGGTAAAGGCTTTATGTAGGCACCAGTGCAACTTTTTTGTGTTCAATGAGCTGAGTAGATGTTGCCTTCAGCAATGAAGCCTTGACTACAGTTTGTGGTGAGCAGCCTATAGTTTTAAGCAATAGCCTGGGATGTTGGAGGTTTCTATGTCATCCCTATGGCCAACAACTCAAATGCATGTAACTAAATTCTAGGATTAGAAAAGTCATTAATAACAAGAGTTAGCCAGATGGGAGTCTGTTTTTCCCATTATGGAGGACCAATTTCATGGCTTTTTTAATAATCGTCCTGTTTCAGCCTCATTTATCCATCCATTACTCTCTATTTCCTAATGAGATATATCTATCCTATCTAGTACCTTAGTTTATACCTAACTTCTGTTGTTCTTTGGCTTATTTATCCTTGACTGAACAGCTAGTATACATATATAAGTGAATACATACCATATCTATGTTTCTGGTTATCAATTTACCTGTAAATATATCCATCAATTTACCTGTAAAGATCAGGATTTTATTTTTTAAACAAAGCAGTATTATTCCATTGTGTAAATGTACCACATTTTCTTTACCCACTCATCTATTGAGAGACAGACATACAGGTTGCTTCCAGTTTCTAAAGTTTGCATTCCTACCAGAAATGCATGAGTTTTCCCCTTACTCTCCATAGTCACCAGCATGAACTTATTTTATTCACCTTAGCCCATTCTGACAGGTTTAACATAAAATTCCAATGTAGACAGAAGTTTCTGTCCCACCTAGTTCTGCAGCTGTTCAATTCCAAATAAACAAACAGAGACTTATATTAATAATGAACAGGTAGGCCTATTGCTCAGGTTTATTACTAACTAGCTCTTATAACTTAAATTAACCCCAATTTCTTATCTATGTTTAACTACAGGGCTTGGTACCTATTCTCAGTAAGGCATTCTCATCTTTCTTCCTCTGTGTCTGGCTGGTGACTGTGTCTCTACTTTTTGTCTTCCTACAATTCTCTTAATTTGGTCACCCTGCTTTTACTTCCTGCCTGGTAACTGGCCAATCAGCATTTTATTAAACCAATATAAGTGACAAAACGTTACAGTGTACAAGAGCATTATTCCACAGCATTTCAAAGTAGTTTTGTTTTCATTTTTCTTTTTATTTATTTCTTTTCTTTTCTTTTTTATATTGTTAGAAGAAAAATTTACATTTACTCCCCTTGTTCCCGGCCCTCCTGCTCCCCCACTACCCCCCCGCCCTCCCCCTGCTTCCTTAAAATGGTGCAGGATACCCTGTCCTATGGGAAGCCCAAGGCCCACCCCCCTCCATCTCGGTCTAAGAAGATGTGCATCAATATAGAATAAGTTCCCAAATAGCCAATACATGCAGAAGAGATAGGTCCCAGTGCCATTATCGTTGGCTTCTCAGTCAGTCCCCACTGGCAGTCACATTCATAGAGTCCAGTTAGGTCATATGCTCACTCAGTCTTGGTCCAGCTGGATTTGATGAGCTCCCAATAGATCGAGCACACTGTCTTTGTTGGTGGGCCAGTCCCTCATGGTCCTGACTTCCTTGCTCATTTTCTCCCTCCTGCTCTTCCACTGGACCTAGGTAGCTCGATCCCTTGTTCTGATGTGAATGTGGGTCTCTGGCTTTACCTCCATCCATCATGCGAAATTTCTGATGGCTGAACATTTCTGTGTTTCTTAGCCATTTGAGTTTCCTTTTTTTTGAGAAATCTGTTTAGATTTTTATCTCATTAATTTTATTTATTTATTTATTTTTGGTTTTTCGAGACAGGGTTTCTCTGCAGCTTTGGAGTCAGTCCTGGAACTAGCTCTTGTAGACCAGGCTGGTCTCGAACTCACAGAGATCTGCCTGCCTCTGCCTCCCGAATGGTGGGATTAAAGGCGTGTGCCACCACCGCCTGGCCTCATTAATTTTATTATTTGTTTTCTTGATATCAAGCCTTTTTTCATTCTTTATATACTTTGAATATTAACCCTCTATCAGATATTTAGTTGGTGAGAATCTTCTCCCATTTGTAGGCTGTTGCTTTGTCTGAATGACGGTGTCCTTTGCAGAAATTCTCAGTCTCTTGAGTTTCCATTGATTAAATTGTTGAACTTTCTGCATGTTTTGATGGTGTTTTATTCACAAAGTCTTTTCCTGTGTGAATGAATTCAAGGGTATTTCCACTTTCTCTTCTGGTTTTATGTAAAGGTATTTAATCATTTTAGAGTTGTGTTTTGTACAGAGATATGTACGGATTTATTTGGATTTTTCTATGTGCAGTCATCTAGTTTGGCCAGCAACATTTACTGACAACTCTCTCTTATTTCCAATGTGTATTTCAGGCTTCTTTAACAAAATTTAGGTGTCCACAGGTGTGCAGATTTATGTCTGGATCTTCAATTCAGTTCCATTGATTGATGTATTTGCTTTGATGCCAATATCTTGTTTTTTCTTATTACTCTTCCTTTCTAATACAATTTGAAACTTGGAAAAATAACACTTCTTGCAGTTCTTTTACTATTTAGAGTTATTTTAGCTATCTTAGGTTTTCTTGTAAACAAAATCATTTAATATTTAGTTACATGACTTACATAAAATTGAACTTCCTCATCTGTAGCAAACAAGGATAAATATATATCCTAAATCTATTTTTAACCTATCATAGGAATCCTGATAAACAAAATAAAAAAAATTAAAAAGAACCCTGATGTGTATTTCTTTCTGAAAATATTGGAGAAAAGAATTCTAACACATTCTTCAAAATGATAGCAGGGGCTTACTTGATGCATTAGCTCAGGATGTGAATAATTCTCTTTCTTCCCCTCCTTTCCTCCCTTCTTTTTTTTATTCTTCCACTTAATCCTCCTCTTCTCTTCCTTATAGTTTCATTTTTCTGCCCCCCTCTGTCTGTCTGTCTCTTTCAAATACTTCTATCTTTCTTTTGGTAACCTTACTTTGCACCTCATATGTGGATGTCAGAGGCTTTCTGTGACAATAGGAAGAGCACATTAAGGTTTTGTACAATATATTCTATATAATATAAAATAATAGAAATTTCATAATGAAACAGCAGCATGCTGAACTTTGCTTAGCCCTGGAAACATAATCAGTTCGCTTTACCTGAGAAAGTTTTCTTCTACAAAGTTGCACTAACACTGAGAAAGCAGGTAATGTTGGAAAAGAGAATGACAAACAAGGAAAGAGATGCCCTCAGAGTGCTGATAAAAATTATGGTGATACATAAGGGAATAAAATGTGCAGCATTCCTGTTATGTTCTTTATCCGCAGGTCACTAAATCAAGAGATAGTTTCTACTTACATTATTAAATTGTTCCAGAATATTTGAAAATGATGATATTTTTCTCTAGGGTCTTAGTTTATTTTATCATCCAAACATTTATTAACAATTCCAATGACTATTTGTTGATAGCATCATGCTTCAATACCTAAGATAGTCATTGAAGATAAACCAGTCAAGCATGCACATTTTTCTATAGAGTTTAAGTCACTTTTTATGTTTGAGACAGTCTTGAAAGCAAGTATCTTTTAATCAGAAAGGGTGGCCTATTGAGCGAGTTGAAAGAAAACTGAGCCTGTGTTTTACCAGAGAATTAAAAAGGATTTCATCACAATAAAGAAGATGGAGTGAGGGAGAAAACAGACTAGCAATTATTTCCAAAATTGGGTGTAAGATAAAGATTACTACAAAATGACAGAAATGATGCTGAATCTAATGAAAGACATACAAGGAAGAAAATAATGGTCTGACAAAAACAATCAGGTGATTTAAGTATATTAGTATCAGTTTATTATCATATATGTAACCTGGTTGGAGGAACACGAGTCAAGAAGGGGTACTCTTTTTGTCAACATTATGGTTGGTAATTACATATAAGTATAAATTTTTAGGGACTTTTATTTACTCTTTCTCTTTCTCTGTGTGTATGTGTATGTATGTATATTGTGTATGTGTTTGTGATACGTATAAATTAAATTTTAGGGGATGTTCTTGTCTTTCACCTTGGTGATGTAGGACTTTAAACTTCATAGAGATTTTCCTGTTTCTTCCTCTCCCCTTTCCTTAGGAGAACTGGAATTATGTATGTATGCTCTATAGACAGTTTTATATGAGTTCTGGTGATTGAAAACATGCCATCTGGTTTATACAGCAGGTGCTTTTTAAGTTGAAGAACCATCTCCCCAGCCTTTCTATGATTATTTTATTCTAATGTTTAATCTTTATGATAACAGAACCTATGCTATTAGTGGTTTGGCAGTACATTGCTGGACTCCAAAAAAATAGCAAGTATGAAAAAAAGTTTCTGAAAAATGATTGAAAACTGTGCAGTACACCTTAAATTTTTCCCAAGAGACTTTTCATGAGAACCTACACACCAAATCTATACATCTGAGTATTTAATGAGTATTAATCGCATAAAGATCTTGTTAAAAATTCTTCAGACTTATGTTCCCCAAGTCTCACAGCTCCAGGTGAGGCTAAAGACGGTCTTCCATGTAAAACACTCGGAGTAGCAAAGAATCATAAACAGCAAATACAAACTTGAATGCAAACAACAGTCTGAACTCAGAACTTAACTCCTTTCTCAATAGGCTTCATGACCAGCTTCCATCAAAAATTTCCCCCGATGCTTCTACTGCCAGCAGCACAACAGTAGAGATTTGCAAACAGTTGATCTGGCACATGGTACAGTCTAAGAAATGCAAAAGAGCTCACCAAGTAAGCCTAGGACACAGTCCTGGCTGTCATTCACTGCATTATGTGAAGCCCCACTTCCGGGTTGCTTTGAGTTAAAATCCAAATTCCTGGCCATCTCCCTTCACTCCTCCAGTTCCTCAAGGGCCCCTGCTTACTTTGCTCATTAGCTTAACTCCTGCACAGATGGTACTTATGGGCCAACTGATGACTCCCATCACCATCAGGCTACTCATTGCCAGAGGGTAGAGCGAACAAATTGTCTGTGCAGGTGTGATGGGGAAAAGAGGATTGATGCTCAAAGGCAAGTCACCTTTTATGGTGTCTTCTATCAAAATTGTAGTCCCATGGCTGACTTGTGAGGAACTCTAGTTTGTCATGCTAATATGAGAGAGAGCACTAATGACACCTACCCATATTTACTTTTCTATTTGTTTCTTTTTCTAAAACTCTCCAGCTGTTCAGAAGCTCAGCATTTAATATCCTGCACTTGACCTTATAGAACTCTGCCATCTGCTACACAGGGTGTTTCAGCAAGCTAAAGAGGCATCTGATAACAAATTAACTGGCTGTGACATGTTTGGATAATCCCAATTCAAGGCAAAACTTTCAGTGGCAATAATTTGTTATATGTGAGTTATTAGTCAACCCTTCAAAACTTTCTGATGGTAAAAATGTGTGAATACATGGTCACTTCCTCAAAATGCCTCATACTGCAATCACACCTCCTCACTGATAGAAGACATGACCTGCTATGAGTTAAAAATGTATTCAACTGTATTTGACCACTAAAGAATAAGAGATTCCCTCATGTAGTGTTATGAATGAGATTAATAGCAAAATATTAATAATATTTGAGCATGAAGTTGCTTAATCAATAAATAGAAATTTTAAAGAGGTGATATTTTAGAGATTAAGAAAACATAGCCTGGGATGAGTGTTATATGGTGACTGCACATAGGTCTAATTTCTCAATTTCCTTTTATACCACAAAATCTTACTGCCAGTTCTTTGCTAATAGTGTATCATGGTACTATGTGAAGGATAGAAAGGTTTATCTTTCCTTACTAATCTCTAAATCCATGGCTATTAAAAAAGGACAGACTAACAAGATAATATAAGATTTATGTACATGGTAAGATTCAGAAATGAATACTCAAAGAAGAAGATATGCATTTCTATAATTGTGCAGAAGTAATCACAAAGGTTACATTTGACAATAATGAACTATGAGGGATCCCCCAAGGTTTGTGTGTGGAATTATTTTCCATCTCCATGAAAGAATAATTTCCTGCCACTAGAGAACAGATCACTTTTCACATGCAGCTCTTCTGCAAAAGCGGAAGGTCAGAGAGTGGTCTTTCTAGGTTTTCAGGTCTTTTTCCAACATAGAAAGGACTAAAAGATAATTCTAGTCCTATGGCTTATTTCAGGAAAGAAAGTAGCAAGAGATGTTCTAAGACATTATCTTGAGTATGCTATTTCCCCAAAATTTCTTCATTTTAAAATATTCAGTGAACCAAAGGACTATATTTGAGAGTATTTTTCTCGAATACCTATAAGAAAATCTTTCTTACCATCATTGGAGCTAAGCCTCATTTAAAAGGCAATTTCTACCATGAAGAATATTTAAGTTAACAGCAAAAGTAAATATGGGACCCAGATATTTATCACAGAGTTGCTCCTTTCACCTCCCACCAAAGAAGGAGAGAACACAGTTGTTGCAACTGAACATATATTGCCCTCATAATCTGTATTCAGGTTCATTATTGATGATACCAATCACATATAGGTTGGAAACAGTTGTAAGACCATGCATCCACAATTACAGTTTCACAGCTTCAATGCTCTCCAACTCATGTGTCCCTCATCTCCATTCCCATCGTAATCCACGGCAGTTACTGTTTAACTTTTCCATACGTTAGAGTAATCGAAGTAACTGAATTCATAATACATAAAATCTTTCAAATTTTCCTTTTTTTATGGTGTGTGTGTGAATGTGAGTGACTGTGGAGATTCTCTGGAAGAAATACAAGCGCTCATTATTGATGACTCATTTCTACAGACTCTATTTATCTCTTGTATGTGTTTATTATGTTTCAACAAGTAAATAGGATATTGATAGATTTTTTAAATATCAAATTTACCTTGAAGAAAGGTACAATTACAAACATGCATCTGGATAGAAAAGGTGTTTTATCAATGAAAGGAGAGATTAAGTGGAGGGTATATGCTGAATTTCTCTTTCATTAAATTCAAGGAGAATAATCTGCGAGACTGGAATCTGTGTAACCTATTTGTAGCTTCTTCATAGAAAGAAAATAACAAAATGAAAAAAAATCTGTGTTAAAAGAAAGCATTTGAGAAGGGATCCCAAGTCTAACAAATGGATCATATTCAAACAATAAAACAAACTCTTGATCCATTGGTGGCACACATCTTTAATCCAAAGCACTTAGAAGACAGAGATAGGCAGATCTCTGTGAGTTTGAGACCAGCCTTATCTACAGAGAGAATTCCTGGACAATCAGGGTGGTTACACAGAGAAACCCTGTCTCAAAAAACCAAAAGGAAAGAGGAAAAAAAGAAGAAAGAAATGAAGCTCTTAAAAAAGTTTAATTAAGAAAATAGGCAAAAGTCTTAAACAGACCATTATCCCCAAAAGGCATATAAATATTCAATGGACAAATGAAAGGTGCCCAGCATTGGCCTTCAAAGGAATCCAAATCAATAGCAGAGAAAACTCCCACCTCACAGCTGTTACCATGGGTGGTATACAAACACAAGAGTGATGTGGAATTCCCCTCTATATGCTGTGAATACCATTGCTTAATAAAGAAACTGTCTTACACTGCATTTCTTGATTACTCCTTCAGGAGTCTTTGATGGAGTTGAAGAATAGATAGCTATAGTTTTTCTTAGTTATGATAAAAGATAAAGTAGATATAAATATTGTAACTCTAACTCTTGCTTGATACCTGTTTTGTTTTGTGTAATTTTACTATGTTAAATTTCAAACCTTCCATTTTATTTAAACAGAAAAGGGTAGGTGATGTGGGATTCCCCTCTGTATGCTTTGAATACCATTGGTTAATAAAATACTGCCTTGAGCCCATGATAGGGTAGAACAGCCATAGGTGGGGAAAGCTAAAGTAAATGCTGGGAGAAGGG
This sequence comes from Dicrostonyx torquatus, assembly GCA_028555095.1. Lineage (NCBI taxonomy): Eukaryota > Metazoa > Chordata > Mammalia > Rodentia > Cricetidae > Dicrostonyx > Dicrostonyx torquatus. Next base: position 8,988,820 of record JAQHUG010000017.1, on the reverse strand, counting down.
AGGCAGAGTTAGAGAGAAGCCATGTAGCCCCACTGGAGCCAGACACAACTTTACCCAGTAAGCTCAGCCACGTGATGATGCACAGATTACTAGAAATGGGTTAAATTAATATGTAAGAGCTAGCCAATAAGAAGCTAGAGCTAATGGGCTAAGCAGTGTTTTAAAATAATAGTTTCTGTATGATTATTTCGGGGCTGAGCAGCTGGGAACCAACAATCAGCCTCCTCCAACACAGAAGTAAAATGTATTGAGAAAGATTGGGGAAAAAGAACCACACATACATACTGTTTTTGAAAATGTCGATAGGTGTATTCATTGTAGAAAATGAATGGAAATTACCTAAAGTTCTAGCAATAGGAATAATATGTGGTCAACAATCACTCTGCTTAGCATATACCCAAAGGAATGAGATGAGAACTATGTGGAAATATTAGTTTTCCCAATTCACTGCAGCATGGTAACCAATAGCTAAGATAAGAAAACAAACTAAGTCACTATCAATTGATGTATAAATAAAGAAGCTGTGAGAGATGAAATAAAAATTGTTTGATATTAAAAAAGGAACAGATCCTGACACTTGTGACAACAAGAATAGAGCTGAAGAGTATTGAGTTAAATGAAATAAACCAGGTTCAGAAAGAAAAAAAACAAACAAGCAATCTTTGGGAGATAAAAAAAATTCAAATACATGGAAACAGTAGAATGAAGCTTATTAGGGACAAAAAGGGGTAGAAAATGCAAAGGATGAGTCAGTGGATGCATCAACAAGTACAAACCTTAAATCATATAAATGGAGTAAATCTCAAAATCTAATATATTTAAGTATTTAAGATATGTGCTTAAATATTGCGATACATGGTGTGTGGTGATTTTTCTAACAACATGCATCACGAATGTCATCACACTACACACAACTGTATTTTACATATGTAAATATACATTTATATGTGATATATGACAATCGCAAAATACATGCAATTTCATATGTACTTTTTAAATAATAGTTTTATAATATTTTCTTTTTTGTTCTTTGCATACTCATATAATTGTTTTCAATATTTTATTATTACAATGATGAAACAAAAATATTTGCACAATAATCCATGTGTGCTTGTGTTGTGTTAGATATGAACATGAATTTGGAAGACAAAGTAGTGAAATTCTCCAGAAGCTGAATGCTAATACTCAAAAAGTGTTCCAGAAACTCTAGCTAGAAAAGAAATTTTCCAAAGTCTCCTACAGCAGATTTAGTTACCAATCACTGAAAGAGCCTCTGGGGAAGCCCAGGAACCCCTTCCTGAAAATATTGACATTCTGGAATAACAATCCCAATTACACACACACACATATATATATATATATATATATGTGTGTGTGTGTGTGTGTGTGTGTGTGTGTGTGTGTGTGCATATATACATATATATGTATGTATGTATTTGAATGATTTTTTTGAACTCTGTCCTAGGCACAAAACCAAAAAAGACAGAGACAGAGAGAGGGACACACAGAGAGACAGAAAGACAGACAGACAGAGAGAGAGAGAGAGAGAGAGAGAGAGAGAGAGAGAGAGAGAGAGAGAGAGAGAGGCCCTATCCTGCACTGCACTGTGGGTGGTTAGCAAATGGAGAAACAGAATGACAGGTGGTGAATGTGTTGGAGATGGCAACAGAGTGGATCATCAAGACAGTAAGGCTGGGGAAAGAGGACAAGTGATACTACATACTCTGAG
>JAQHUG010000017.1:8956283-8969016 GCA_028555095.1 Dicrostonyx torquatus | reverse complement strand
TTGCCCAGGGACACTGTTTGAGAGCACAGCTCTCCTTTAGCACTTCTATCTGTGTTCTATCTCCATTATTTCCTTTCCCATAATTCTGCACTTGAAATATGAGTATTCCAGGGATATATTTCTTTGTTTCTGTTTTTTCTCTTAATATTCTATGGCTGTATTTTGACAACCTCACTAATGACTACCCAATACCTGTCTCTGACATATTCAACTACTCTATCATATTTATATGCATATATACATAAATGCATACACATATTCATTTATACTATCCTATTGCTGTAGAATCAATCATGGTAACACACTTAGCAAAAACTTAACAAATGTCTCCATTTTGGGTCTGTGTTGTCTTATTTTTGTTAAATAGATATGGATAGCTTGATGGTTTTTAATGAGAATAGCCTCCATAGTCTCACAATTTTGAATAATTAGTATACAATTGGTAGAATTAATTGGGAAGGTTTAAAAAGTGTGGTATTATTAGAAGGGCTGTATCATTGGCAATGGATTTTGACTTTTTAAAAGCTTAAGCCATTTTATTTTCTCTTTCTGCCTTCTGTTTGTGGATCAGGTGTAAACAGCCAGATAGAGCTCCAGTGCCATGTTTGCCTGCATGCTGTCTTGCTTACTGTCACAATGGTCATGGACTCTAATCTCCTGGAACTGTGAGCTTTCTTTTATAACTTACCTGTGTCATGTAGTGACAGGAATCAAAGTCATTTGAAGGGTGCATGTCAAAGACAAATCATGTGGCATGTGGTAGGTGTTGGCATTTGACTGGGATCTCAACTGTCTGTCAATTACATTATCTATGCACATATTTTTTATTTGAATTTGGTTTCTCAGAAGATGAAACCTAGGTTCTAAAAAGAAATATTGCAAATAACAGAAAACTCAAGATTAAAAACCAAAAAAGCAAACCAAACCAAACAAACAAACAACAGGAGTAGCAGTTGCAATGAATGGCACTTCTGTTGTGTCACATTGGTTCCAGCAGCTACTAAACTCACTGAGATGGAAAGAAGAGAGAAGCACCTCCCACCTCTCAGGAGGAATGGTGCCAAGTTTTGTTGATTCCCCATGGGAGGCCTTACCCTTTCTGAGAAGTGCAATGAGGGGGATGGATAGGAGGAAGTTGCAAGAGTGTGAGGAAGGGAGAGAGGAGGAACTGTGATTGATATGTAAAATGAATAAAAGATTAAAAAATAAAATATAAACAAAACAAACAATAGAAAAATGTTTTGGTGGCCTGGTGATGATGAGGCATGCCTTTAATCTCAGGATGAAGCAGGTAGATCTCTGTAAATTCTAGAACATTTTGGTCTATGAAGGTGATGGTGAGGCATGCCTTTAATCTCAGGATGAAGCAGGTAGATCTCTGTAAATTCTAGGACATTTTGGTCTCAGAAAAAATAAACAAGCAAACAAACAATAACCTTCCCCCCCAAAAAAAAGAAAGAAAAACAAACAAAAAAAACATTGTGATGTTCTTCAATCTCTATACAAAAATTTTATAAGGATTCTAGCCATCCATTTTTCTTGTCTCATTTTTCATGACACTTCAGCTCTTTATTGAAAGCATAATGTTTGTCATTTTCTGTATCTAGATAATGTCCACATTATCACACATAGGTAATTTCACAATTTAGACAGTTTAATATTTCTTTTATGTGGTGTTCATGAATATCCCTCTTTATGATTTTATTAAGATTTTATTTAAAATATAACTACATCACCCTTTTCTTCCTTGTCCACTTTCTTATGACTTGCCTCTCTTCCTTTCATATTGATAATTTATTTATTTTTTTATTGCCGCATTTTTATGTTTGAATAAACAAATACGATTTGTTGAGTCCATTTAATGTGCCTGGTGTGCATATATTTTAAGAGCTGACCACTCTTCATTGGAATAAAACTAAAACACTAAAATAAATAAGTTTATTTTCTAACTTATCACCAGAAAAAAAAGAGCCAAAAAGTAGATATTTTGACTGTTTACTTACTACTTCATCTATGGTACCTATGGTAGTTCATAGAGTGGTTTTAAACGTTCCATAAGTATACATTTTAAATGGGAAACAGATGTCACATTTGTATAAGTTTTGATAGCAGCCCCATTTGGTTTAACTACAAACATTTAGGGTTTCCTCATTTGATTTATTTTGATTGTGCTACAAAATTATCATGGACAGAGTTCTCACTCCTCAAATATTGATTACATTCATGGGATTGTTCCAAGTACATCAAGAATTTAGAAGGTTTTTGCTAATGGCTTACTGTTAACAAATACTCACATTGACACAAATGTGACAGTAGAAAGCAGTAAATTAATTTTCAAATACTACTTTGGGATTTATATGTCCTAAATAATTAATATGATACTTTGCAAAGTTTTAACTACTGCAAAACCATTCTCTAGTGTTTATGTAAACCTATACCTATTACCTAACATTTATATACAAACATATTTAAATTTGGAATGACTCAGTAACATTTAAAATCAGGGGCGTCACTAAAGATTTTTGTCCACTCAATCTTCAGTCCCATTTTCTATCTCTACAACTATATTGTTTTCTGGAAATAAATCAAAGAATTTTGGGGTACTCACCCACTTTAACCCTCCCTTTACAAATCTTTTGTAGTATCTCAGAAGTTCAATTCATTTTACAAGACTGAAAGATATATATATATACATTTTAAAATTTTGAAATGCTAAATATGTTCTTTTCATGATGGACAGTAGTAATTATTAAAAGATAGTTTAATAGATTAATTCAACTTCTATTCATGTTAGTGTTTATTTTTCACTTCTGCTTTCTACACACTATGGTTTGAAATGTATTCATCAGCAAAGCAATAATCGTTTCACAGCAATGTGGAGCAGTCAATGAAGCTTTCCAAAGGCAGTTTTTTTGACCAAACAAAATTTGACTATAATTGATGATGTCTCAGCTTTGCCAATCAAAGGATCAGGAAGGAAAGGTTCGAGCCTAAACACATTATTGAAGACAATTTCACTTATTATTTAAGAGTTTGTTAAACCTCAGTAATATGGCCCCCATTTTACCTGAGAATCAATATAGGAATAACTCCTGCTACATCTGTGGAAGGTTAGAAAGTGTACTTGCATATATAAATGAACAAAGTTCAGGTATGTCAAAACTCTGAAAAAATTAAACTCAAAATTGATTTAAAGCATGTCCATGAATCCCCTTGCAAATTATTTTCCAGAATAAGATGTATAATTGATAAGCAATATCTGATGTTGTTTCAGAATTTTGTACGGTTTATAGTTCTCGTTCTCCTTGGGTTCTGGAGAACTAACTATACTGGAAGTACTGGCCAAATATAGACATGTGATTAATATTAAAAGTGCCACATTCTTTTTCTTCTTAATGTGTTTCTGTCAGTCATTTTAGTGCAGCATCTCTGAAACTGCATAGAGACCATACAACAAAGCGTGCTTTCTGGAAGACATGCTTTTCCACCATGAAGAAGGCTAACATAATTAAGACCCAGATGCTATCTCCTTGCTACCATAGTTAAACCCTGATCAGTTCTTTGTACAGTGAAGCGATTAGACTTTCTATATGGATATGATACGTCACTGTTTGATTTGTTCTTGCCTCCCTGCCTCCCCCGTCATTTGATTTCAGAGTGCTGCCCGTTTTCTTTCCATGTGCTGCTTGCACTGGTGTCCTTCTGAGTCCCCTCCTGTTTCTCCTCATCATTTAACTTCTCCCTTGGTCACAACAACAACATATCTTTACATATACATAGTGGAAATATCTTACATATATTTCCACTCACACACCCTAGAAAAACCAGTCTTTACATGCACAAGTCTTAATCTCCAGGCTTGATTTTTATATAAGCAATAAGCCTCCTTAAACAACACTTACTGTGAATTTCTTTAATTGTTTCTATCTCTTATACACACAAACACATGCTTCACAAAGAGGAGGAATACAAGATTTTGTTAGTTTCTTGGATCCCTAATAAGTATTTAAAAGCTACTAAATTAGCAGTGTATATATTTAATAAATAGAGAGCATGCAGTATAATTATTTGAGTGAATAATAGTCTTTTATGTTATTACTATATGGTAATTAACATTTTAACCGAAGGAAGAGGTTTCAAAGAAGATCCTAAATAACTATGAGCAAAGAATATAATTAGGAAGCACAGCTTAATTCCATTAAGACTGATATGAGGACATGGTAAAGCCTTTAAAAAAGAGTGACCCTACCATATAGCATCACATAACCCTATGAAACAGTAAGAACAAGCATCAACACACACACATGCGTGCACACACACAAGCAGTATCGTTTCATCATTCTGATTTAAAAAGAACATTTCTGTCAAGCAACTACAAGAAAAGACATTTGAAGCAGAGATTAGTGACTGACTCGAATGACTGGAGTTTCTGAGCACTTAACTTTGAACCTTGCTAACTTTGTGACCACAAATATCTTCTCCCCTCTTTCCTTGTAATTGCTTCCCTGAAACTTCATTCTCAGCATTTTCACAAAGAGCATGTGTTTTCTCAGAGCTCTGAACTTATTCTTCTCTCTTTCTCTGTTTTCTACTTCCTGTATCTGCCTTTATGTGTTAAATCAGTTTTAAGCACTAAAGTGAATGCTAAGGCATCATAGGTAACACGTTTTTATCTTTACATTGGCCTCTAAGATTCAACACATTCTCTTCAAAATATCTACTGAGTATCTATTGTGAGCTAATGAGCTATCTTAAGCTGACAATATGTAATAAAAATTGGGAAATATTTTCATCCTCGTTATACTTGCAGAATTCAAGAGGGACTTTAAACTAATAAATGCAATTATATCAATGCATCTCAGTACACAGAGATTTATATAGGTGTACTCAATTGTACCATTTATAGCTAGCTTCTTAAAAAAATACAAGGGTTTAAAGATCAATCCACAAAATCATATATACTACATGGGTTTGGTTTTGTTTGGCTTTTCAGAATGGAGTTCCATGACCTTTGTTTTAAACCATACTTTCTGTGTCTTCTCAGTGGATTTTCAAATAATATGACACTTCCTTCTCTGTCTCTATGTGTCTATCTGATTCTCTGTCTCTCTGTCTCCCTCTATTCTGTCCCCATCACTCTGTCCCCCTCTTCAAGCCCTCTCTCTCTCCCTCTTTCCCTCCTTCCCTCCCTCCTCCTCCTCTTCCTCCTCCTTCCTTTCTCTCTCTCTCTCAGTATGCATCTCTCTCTCTGTGTTGCTTTACCTCTGGAGCCCCTAATATGCTAATATATTTTTAAAACACAACCTTAGGAACACTGTGCCAAGGAGACATTTCAGGGTGCTTCTTTGCCACCCTAGCCCAGTAAGATACACTTCTACCTTATAATTTACTCAGCATATATAATTTCAATCATTAAATATCTACTAAAAAGCTCTGAATATTTTAAGGTCTTCTTGCTCAGGGTGGCACTCCTGTAATACTAGGTATTTTTTTTTTAGCACATTTGATACACAATTTATTTGGCATCACTGTTAGCTAGATAAGAGATTCTACACTTGAAATACACTCTTTTTCCTCTTTTATATGTTATAATTTAATTGTAAATTAGCATTGTTCTGCAATCACAGGTCTTGTCCAGTGTATTTTATAGCAGTTCATTTCAGAGAACAAGAGAATCCACTGACTCTATTAATACAAATGGCCAAGATTATTTTCATTTGTTTTTGATAGCCCCATGAGTTAAATCATTTGGATATTTTGCATTTCTATAAAATGCTAATATATCCACTAATGTAACCCAGCAGTCTTCCTCTAGACATGCAATTAAAGTTCATTCATATCACAGCTACAATTTATCAGGAATTTACTGGCTCTGAAGGTCATCAGAATTTAGCACCGATAGAATACAGAGAGAGTACATGGCTTTTTAAAGAGAATTGCCCAAATAAATTTCCCAGAACAAAAAATTACTAGAAAGAATTGCAATCACTCACAAATAGTACTCTGTCAGAACATGGTTTCCAAGATAACTTTCTGGAAAAGGGAGCTGTTCAAAGTGTGAATTTTTTCCCACTGACTTAAACAGAAATAGGTCTGAACTGTATTCTTGACCAATGCAAGGAAAATAATTTCCATATTTAACAGAACATAATTTTCTTGGTGACTCCAATGAGGCATGGAAGATTTTCTTATAAAAGAGTAGAAAAATAGTAAAAGAGTTAAATTCTGTAGGTCTCTCATTGCACCCCAGATACCCCCAAAACACAGGGTAAGCCTTTGTAGATGACAGTACTCTCTATTTTGTGAGCTTAAATAGTTCAACCATTAAGATGATCAGAATTTGTTTTGTATAAAGGAGACTACCTAATTTAGTTATTAATTTCCCTTGAAATTTTTCTTTAATGTAATTATTGGGGAATTGCATAAAAGGACCTGTAGAATACTGTAGATATCCAGAATATCTTAAAGGAAAATGATTTTTAAAAGCACACCTATGAAGGAAATCCACAACTGACCACAATCCGGAGAACTACTGACCATGGGATTCTCAGCCCCAATTGGAATGTCTACTCCATCATCCCTGTACCTGAAGGTCAGACAGCATCATGAAAGACTCTGTGCTAAAGCTGTTAGCTGTTAGAGTCAAAGGAACTGAATGTGATGTCTTCTGTTAAACAATTTATTTTTTCTGTCTATGACAGGGAAGCTGCACCCAGGAAATCTCAACAGTATACTTGTCTAAAATAAACAAAAAAGACCTTAACTATGACAACACCAATTGCCATGCCATGGGTGGGGAACTTCTCAGAAGGCTTTACACCTCGAAGGAGAGCTTTGGGCAATTGATGGTTTCTGTGAAAGGGAGAATCAGTTTTCTCCAAAGATCCTGATAGGGTAGCCAATCTAAAAGGTCATTCATAAGCACACATGAGCAACACTCAATAACTGAGGCAGGTTGTACTTCTAAACACAGACACACATACACACAGTTTAAGAAGGAGAGGGGAGGAAATAGAGAGCAGTATTAGAGGGAAAAATGTAAATATGAAATCATATATGGAATTCTCAAAAGAGAAGCTCTAGTAAGTGCATGTGTTTGTAATAAATCCACACACATTCAAACAATAATAGATTATTTTATGTACATACTTCTTCCTATTCCAGGGGCAGATGGCAGGAGATAATTGTGGTAGGAATACCTTTCTTATTTATCTTGCCAAAAAGAATGCCAATGTAGTGAGGATGAGTGGACTTTGAGACTCTGGTCTTCCCGAGATGGATAAGTACTTCATCTTCTTATCTTCTATGTCACTATCCTGTTCTCCTCCTGTGTTCATTGTGTCACCTTTCTTCTCCGTAGAGCATGGAGCAGCCTGTGTTGCTTCAAGTCAAATTTCTTCACTGTACCTTTCCATGAGACTTCTTTCGTCATGACATTTTCCCCTTGATCACTAACCTTGAAAAGAGGTTTTGGAAATATTAATCTATAAAAGCACTAATGGGAATTTGTGCTTGCTCCATTCCTGCCAACTCCTCACTGGCATGTTTCTGCACTTCTACAGGTTCCTACATGCCTTTATATACCTCACCAGTCTAACATCGTGCCCTATTTTATGTTCCCATCACCTATAACATCTGGCTGTTTGATTGTACAATGAGTTACAGAATTAGCTCCCCTTACCCGATTCAGAAACCATCCAAAGTCACCAGCCAATGACTAGCTGAAAAAGGTATCACTTGAGTAAATAAATTATTTCTACTTATGAATGAATTCCAACATTATAAATCAATAAATTCCACATGGACGCCTGGGGCAACAACTCATGAACTTGCCTGATATCCAAGCACAGAGCCCAGCTGTGCAAGTTTATACTCACCAGATAGATGCCAGACCATTTAAGCTGAAAGGGAACACCCATAGTATACAGAACTCATCTTAAAAATTTCAGAATGTATTGCAAAGAAATAACGTTGGTGTAAACAGATTTTGAAATTTTATGAGAGAATATAAAAGTTATTACAATTTTTGGAAGACAATCAATGAACAATTTCTGACCACAACATAATCAGATGAATAAACAAGGAACACTGGCTTGAATATCAATGAAAAGAAGTTACCCTAGGAAGCTGTGTTAGTTTAACTGTATTCAGCATGGCTTACTCTGTCATTTTTACCTCAGCTCCATGGCTGCAGACAGTGAAATAAATTTATTAAAGAGATGAACCTGGAATGTAAGATAGAGATGAAAATCAGAAGACTGAGAAAGAAAGAAAGCCTGGGGGAGAAGGTAATCCACTTAACAGGTAAAGAAATTAGTTAGGATCATTGCCAAAGGGGAATTCTGACAGGCCATGTGGCATGTGTATATATCAGAGTTACCCCAGTTGGAAGGTGAGGAAGTTGAATGTGCCCTTGACTCAGTGACAGGTCTTAGTGCTCAGCAATCTTCAGTCCTTTAGCTTTGTTCCACAAAGATCAAATTGGTTCCTAAAGACAGAAGTAAAGGTCAGAATGGAAGTCTTTGGTAGAGGAAAGCTGGAGTTCTGAGGATATGGGAGGGTTGCTGATAGAGTCAGCAATAGCAGGGCCAGATTGAAAGATTTTGGAGAAAGGCAATGACAGAGACTTTTTAATATGACATAACTGTAAGTTTTTAAGTGGAGGTGAAGCAACTCAAAACAAATATTTGTATCATATATCATTTTATAATGTATAAATCAAATCATCACAGAAAATATTAAACAGACTGTCTTATACTGCCCTGTGGAGTGAGCAAAAGTGGAAAATATCTCAGTGTGGAGGGGCATGTGAATGTGTAAAGAAAATAGATGGTGACTAGGTTTGTTTTCAGGAACCCTGTAAAAAGGAATGAAAACATTTTCTCGCTGCTAAGCAAAGGAAGCATGAGTTTATTGGTACAGGCCAGATAACTACAGCCTTTTATAATCTCCCTGAATGCATTCACACACTTGTGGAAACATTAATATTTCTTCCCCCTGCCTTCTAGATCCAGCTGAAAGATAAAATTGTGACTGTGACATAAGATCTGTGTATGCAGACAGAAAACAGCAACACTGATGGGGTAGGTGGCATGGAGAAAAGTCCATCCATCAAATAATGGAGATTTGCCGATGATGGTGGAATAGTTGCGTCTTTTTTGATGCAGTCCCTGTGGCTTCCTGAAACAACATTAGGAATGAGGAGGAAGATGTTTGTATGAAAATCACTGTTAATTGTAAAGATAAGAAGTCTTTCAAGTAGAATCCTGGTTTCTTTGAGTTGTTATAGAGCCTGCCTAAAAGAAGAAAGTGTAGTAAAGCAATCCTATTTGTTCATCTGGGTAGATCTGGAACCCCAGTGAAACTAGAGGAATCTATGTAGCCTACTTGTAGCTTCTAGGATGGTCAGTTGATAAGAAACATTCTTTCCAATAAAAGAAATTAATACACACTCCTATGTTTTAATTCATATGTTTAAATATAGTTCAAGTTTATGATATTTAAGAATGACATGGAAGAAAAGTACAATGATTTGAGTCAAAAAAAGGGCAATATGTCACAAAGTGTAAAAAAAAGTATAAGAAAATATTTCACTTTACCAGTCTTACTGAGTAGTCGAACCATGTGAAATCGTGATTATCTTGGTTGTTTTACGCACCATTGGCATTCTATTGCATGCAGTCATGTTTTATATTTGTCACAGTGGGATAAAACCATGTATAAAAATGGCATGCGGCAATAGGGATCATTTATGAGACTTTTGATCTAATTTGTTGTATTTAAAATTTAGATATAAAATAAGTATGTTGAAAATTCCCTATTAATGATACATTCCAAGTTGGACATGAGTTTGATTAAGTGATATTTCCAGAATATTTCAGGAAAAAAAGTTTCCAAGAGAATTCCAAAGATAATTTCCTCTGTCTCCCTATCAGTCAAAAGCTTTTTCTCTTAAAATATTTGGCCAGAGACAAAAGTAGAATACATACATCTTCAGATTATTCAGTGGTTGGATATTTTCTACTTTGCTTCATATAACTGAATACAATTTGAATGTACACACTGTAGGAGCCCTAAAAATTTAACATCAATTCATAGATATTGGTACAAAAGTTATTAATCACTGTATGATTAGTAAATGTTTGAATAATACTAAAATTCAAAACTATATACACTCCTAACCGTTAGTCTTTAAAGTGCTAAATAAATAACATAATTAAAAATCTAAAATATTTGCATTACAATTAGAGATTAACAAATCTCATCCATTCATTTGTCTAAGTTATTAAACATTTACCATGTTCCAGGAACTGTTTTAATTGAATATTTTAACACTTAAAAGTCTATAATAAGAGAGTAAATATTAATATGTAATGATTTCACTTATTTAAAATACAAGTTTATTTTAGTGCAATAATTGACTTAACAAATATTTCAAAGAAATAGAGAGTAAGAAATAAAAGAAAATAAATTTTTGGAATAAAATCCCCTTTAAATAATACATTTTTTTATTTTTAAATTTTGACCCTCAGTAAGCTGTTCATTATATTGCTTATAGACTTTTGTGTTTAAAGTGGGGAAAACTAAGTTGTATAGCTAATAAATAATATATCCCATACTCAGCTGAGTAATGATTGACAATTGATAGTTGATGGTAGACAAAATGTTACTTGTCTTTAAGAGTATGGCCAACCATGCTCCAGTGGATTGCCACACATCTAACAGTACATGGACAGTACAAACTCAACTTAATGGCTAAAAAATCCACTTCTGCTATTTCACTAAACTAATGCAGTTTCATTATACCATTATGCTTTATACATCCAGATAATTACAGATCTCAATCCTGACCCAAGAAACTTCCCACTGCAACAGATAAAAATTATTGAAGAGATACATAAATGTTCAAAATACAGAGAATGAGTGATTTTGGGGTCTCAACTGAGACATCGACAATGCAACCCTACACCAAAAGATCATAGTAATTCATGGAAGACAGAGCTGAATGACTTTCAGAATAGAGCACTTGCTTCTAGGTAGCCTGTTCTAGACATGTTGCATCTATGAAATCTCAACATGTTTGCCTAAATGAGGTCTGTATCATAATGATAATATTGAGATTCCAATATGGATGGACACTATTTCATAAGTTCTCACCCACAGATGACAATTACAAGGAATCTATGACTAATAAGATAGGGAAAATCCAATTTTTCAAGGACAAGTTCTTTGATAGGCTCTCCAATCCCAAAGGTTCAGACATAAATATATCTACATGCAAATACTAAATGGGTTTGATGGTTTATAAAAATTAAAAATAATAATTAAGAAATAAGTCATGAAATAAAGAGGAAGTTGGATTGGGGAGACAAAGAACTTGGAATAGGAAGAGCATGGGATAGATATGGTATAAACATAGCATTCATTCATTAAATTCTTTTAATGTTTTGACTTATAGAAAGGTTATTTCATGAATATAAAGTATACATGGACTCACATGAGCAACTACACATGAGCATGCTCACACATGCACATGCATGAATGATGTGGGATTCTCCTCTGTATGCTATGAATACAATTGTTTAAGGTATAAAACTGCTTTGGGTCTATTGTAGCACAGAAAAGGGCAAGGTAGGAATTCCAAGCAGAGAGAGAGAGAGTAGGTGGAGTCAGGTAATAGCCATGTAGCCACCACAGGAGACAGACACTGAATATTGGACAGAACCTTAACGGTAGGCCACAACCACATGGTGATGCACAGATTAATAGAAATGGGTTACTTTAAGATATAAGAGCTAGCTAGAAATATGCATAAACTATTGGCCAGACAGTATTACAATGAATATACCTTCTGTATGATTATTCAGGTCTGGGTGGCCAGGAATGAACAAGCGGCCTTTCACCAACACATGTACATACACACACTGAAATTATTTTTTGCCAGAGAAATCACTAAGACACTGAACATAGAGATTTACCCACTTGAGTAGCATTGGGAATTTAGTTATCTGAACAGGCTAATGCCTAGATGACAATAGCGTCATTTTATATTCGTTAATGAAATGGGTTCAAGTAGGAAGAACTAAGATGAGGACTACTGCTTATCTCAGATGCCATGATTTCTGTGAAATTAATTTTCAGTCTCAAAATTATCAGTTTCCTAATATTACCTGTTCATCTATTTCAAACACAGGATTGCTTCCCTTGGTCCCCAGTGTGGGAAAGAGTCTTTTAAAATAGGGGCTAAACTCATATGAGGAATAGAGCTGCAAATAAATCCAGTGTGCAAACTGTCTGTCCCGTCATTGGAAGAGTTAGAATACAGTTGTATGGAAGCCTTGTGAAAACTGAGATTGAAACAGAATGTAAAGCACACGTAACTCATTCTAGCCACTCGAAGAGGTCATTAGTAAACTAGAAACACTCAGCCAGAATATACATATTGATCAACGTCATTAGATATGTCAATGTCACATCAGCACATTTTATTCATGAGAGGAAACCGCCCAAATTTTTAATGTGAAGCCTCTTGAGTATTCGTGAGAAACTCAATTTGTGCACTATATATAGTGGTGTGCTTAAGGAATAGTAATGGTGTCATTTGGGGAATTTTAATTCCTTAAGTACAGAGAGAAATATCTCTGAGAACATCTCATGAATTTTCATAACCAGCCCCAATCATTTGTTTTAGAAACCAGTTGTTGGGCCAGTCCCTCACGGTCCTGACTTCCTT
>JAQHUG010000017.1:8933430-8947062 GCA_028555095.1 Dicrostonyx torquatus | reverse complement strand
TGTGGACTGGTTTTCTTTGTTTTATATATAAAAACCACTTATGGGTGAGTACATGTGATAATTGAAGCTTCTTAAGTATGAAAGCTCGGCCTTAGCTTTGGCTTGTTCCCAAGTGCCTCTTGCAACTTGAACTAACACATCTACATTCTGACATGTTACTTGTTACCTCTCCTCAGTACTGCACAACTGACTTCCTCTAAGCCTCCGTGGTGCAATTCCCACTTCATTGATTCTTCCCTCTCCCCGGAAGTCCCACCTATCCTATTCTGCCTAGATAATGGTCATTCAGCAATTTTTAAAGCCAATGAGAAGGTGCCTATGGCAGGCAAAAAAGGACAGGGACACGTCTTCACACAGTGTTATCAAATATCCCACAAAAGAAGCATTTCACCATTGACTGGCCAGCAGATCCAGCCTCCAGGTTTATATTTTGAGTTATGGCCCTGACTTCTTTCAGCAAAGGACTGTGATGTGGAATTATAAGCTGAAAAATAATTTTCATCCCAAAGATGATTTTGTTCTTGGTATTTATAACAATAATGGGCAACTAACTAAGATAGATGCGAATTCCTGTTGGCTAGAGAGCATGGAACGATTCATCAGTTTCTTTAGTGAGCAGTTTTCCTAATTAGTTTATTGTATGTATGTAGTATTGTAGCAGAAATGAAAGTGGCAAAAATTATAATAACTAAACTTCATCAAATAGAACTAGAATATTGCTCAGGTATTTTGCCTGAAAACAAACAAACAAACAAACTTGTCTTAAAACTAACAAATGTTTACACATTGTAATTTACTAACATATGGAGAAAATATGTAAAAATATGATTGTAGTTTAATAATTATCAGGTATACAGATGTATAAATGTACCACGTACTACTCAAAAACTATAGTAATTTAATTTCTTTTGAGTTCTTGTTTTATGTTTTTTCTAGTTAAAAATATAAGTAAAATTACTGGATATGGATTAGAAATATAAAATATTCCTAGGTCACATGAATGAAGATAATTTTTTATTTGATTATAATATAGCATATCAAATATGCATAAAATTCCATCATAAAACTAAACAGTTTATATTATAACTCAAAAAACCAAATTGGTTAAAAAACAGTTTTTTATGCTGTGGAAAAGATGATCTCTCTCTCTCTCACACACACACACACACACACACACACACACACAAAGACAGACACACATACACCTTGTGTGGTACGGAAGAAGAAAGCAAATTTTCAGTTAAATAATTCTGGCAAAGAAACTTTTTTGAAAAAAGCAAGAGGCATATACAATATGAAATAATAAAGGGAGGAAAAAAACCACTTCCCAGTAAGCTTTGATCTCTACATATAACTTTGCAGACACTTAAGACTGTGGTTTAGCACAAGGCTGAGTTCTCACGAGGACTGGAGAGACAGTGGAGAAAGTAAAAACAAACAGTAAGAGAGAAAGTGACCCTGGGGGAAAATTGCAATTGCCCCACCCTAGTTGCTAAATTGGTTTGTGGCCTTTTGATAGCTCCATGGCTTCTCAAATCCTCAATGACAACCTTTATCCAATCACACATGCATGACGCATTCAGTCTTGTGGTTCTAAGGCTTACACCAGAGCCCAGAGCTGTGCTCCGCCCTTCCTCCTTTTGGGGATATAGAAGTCAGTGGCAAGAAGAAATGGACACAGCATAACTAGGAGTTGTTTTTTTGTTATTCTACCAGTTTCTTCAAGCCAACCATCAGGAAAATGAAATTATCAAGCACAGAGACTAATTGTGATAGACTTCAATATCCTGTGTTTTCTACTGATCTTAGTCCCATTGTCAACTGTGTTTAGTTATTCTTGTCTGTTTTTCAAATTCACCTGTAATGAAATACTTCAGAAAACCAAGTGCTTAATGCACTGATTCTGATTCAGTAAGCTTTCACAAAGAAGTGATTGTGTGTTGTGCACCAGGAAATTCATGGAGCAAACAGCTAGGAAGGGGAAAGACTTGTTGTATGTATATAGAATGAATATTTACTTCTATTGGAGGATGTAAAGTTTCAAAAAATGAACTGGTAAGAAGTTCACAAAATCATATCTGCTTAGTTAAAGCCTTATATTCACTTCTTATAAGTAGTAATCTCTATGTGCCCTAATCCACCTCATTGTGCATCTTTGTCTATTTTTCTCATTGTCATAGTCTTAGTGGTGGACTTCTTGGATTGTTTAAGAATAAAATTAATTAGCACATGTGAAATATTTAGATTATTACACACTGGCCGTCAGTGGAAAAGTGTTTAAGTGTTAGAAGTATTACTTGTTCCAGGGAACTAACAGTAGTGAGAACTAACACCCTCACCATTAGATAAGGCCACTTTGAGTAAACAAGTTTCTTTCCTTGGGCTCTACCTCTCTTGATATCTCTTAAGACACAGCTTTTATACATAGAAGGGAAATCATATTGTTGTGTGGATTAAGGAAAGATAGGTGGAATTTCCAAAAAGAAAGTGTCTTTTTGTGTGTGTGTGCTTCCTGGTGATAAAACTTGTCTAGACTCTACAGATTTGTGTGGTGTAGGAGGTCCTTATGTATCTCTGTTGCTTTCATTGGTTGAAAAAAGAGACTGCCTTGGCCTTTTGATAGGGCAGCCCCTAGGTGGGTAGAGTAGACAGAATGGAATGCTGGGAAGAAGGCAGTGTGCAGACACCATGATTCTCCTGCCAGAGTCAAGAGAGCCTCCCACCATGAAGCTGCCAGGTCTAACACGCTAAATCTTTCCTGGTAAGCCATGACCTCATGGTGACAAACAGATTATTAGAAATGGGCTGAATCAATATGTGAGAGTTAGCCGATAAGAGGCTAGATCTAATGGGCCAGGCAGTATTTCAATGGATACAGTTTCTGTGTAATTATTTTGGGTATAAGCTAGCTGGCAGCCAGGAGCCCGGCAGGACAGAACAAGGGGCCCATGCTCATTACTACATTTGTGGAATGAAATATAATTGCTTATCAAAGAAAATCTAGTCAATCTAACAGAACAATAGCATCTTTTTATTACTTACTGCTCAGTGCTTTCCAGAACACAAAGTGTTAAATGCTAACAATATGACTCTGGGAGTGAATTTTATAAGCTCAAATATTTACAGATTGTGGAAAATAAAATGGCTTAAATTCATCCATAGAGGTGTGAATCAGGATGCTAAGCAGGGCAGAAGCAATAAGAGTGCTTCACTGTGCGTACTTGGCCAAACATCTTGCTTACCAATAGAACCAGAATAGATACTTTTAAGTGCATATCCTACTCCATATTTTTGGAAATATTAGATGACAGAAAAAATATGAGGCACATTCTTTACCCAGACATTAGAAAACTTCTATTCTTGAGGGAAATATAAACAATGTACTGTGCATGTCTAATATCTGTAAGAAAACCTTGAGGGCAAAATTAAAATATTACCTATTTTAAATAAGTAAACCCTGAATTAGTACCAAGTAAGAAGATATAACTGCTAAAATGATACATGAATAAATTCACACCAGAGCATGATTTATCATGTTCATTGTTCACAAACAAGGAAGTAGGTTTTATAACTTATTGTTAAACTAAGTATTTGTTTCCGTTATAACTTGATTGTTAAACTATGTATTTGTTTCCGTTATAGGTAGGAAGTCTTGGTCAATAATTAAAAACTCTAGGGATGTGAACTTCAACTAGGAGCTTCCTAATAACTTAACTTACACAAACCTAGTTGATATCTTGGAAGGACACAGGTAGGATTGGGCAGGCCATTTAATCAGTTGATCTGACAAATGCTTCCCACCTAAGCCAAACAAGGAATTTTCATTAATTACCACTCCTCAAGTCTTTGCTAATATCTACTTATTCCTTCATTTACAGGAAAATAAGTGTGGCCCATTCAGAAGATTACATATCCATAAGTTAAAAACCTAGTGACACTTTTTAAACCTGTTTTCAACATGGTTTTATAAATAGAATGATTAAATGCTGACTGGAAGTACAATATTATGTCTTGTCTATTTCTTTAAATCAGATTTAACTGTAGAAAATTAACTGGAAAAGTCTCTCAGAAAATGAATAAATGTACTATGAAATGGAAGAAAATCAAGTCTTAAAAGTCTACAACATGTGTAAAGAGAAAACTCTGCTATTTATGACAATGACCTCCATAATTTTGTTGCCAAGCACTTGTGCCTGTATTTAGAAGGGTACAAAAACATTCAACTCTGGGCCACAAGTAGGAATTAACCTGCCATCTCATCCAGAGGCCCTTCCATGTGTGAGCAGTGAGGTCATCCCACTGTTCTTTTGACACTTCATACACTATGTAATGACATTTGATATTGCTAAGACATGGCTGCTCTGGAAGCGTTAAGGTGTTACAGCAGAGAAGTGCTTTGTGTTTGATGAGTCATGCTCAACAAATTCATGGGCAATCTCAATACTATAAGGGGAAAATGGAACAGGATCGAGTAACAGAGGATCGTGAAGAGAGAAAGTTCTCATGCAGGCACAAGATCACTTCCACTTTGCTTAAAGTAAGGAGGACTTAAACACACTCAGTTTTCTGCGCGGTTTGAGTCATCTTCCAGAGCTCAAGGTCTGGATCAAATGTTATTCTGCTACCACTTCCGACAGAGAAAAGACACTTTTCATCCATGAGTCACTCTGCAAAATGAATAATGTCTAAACAGTGTAGCCTCTTCTAAGTCATGCTGAGGTTTGGACATGCACCAAAAGGGAAGTTCAAGAATAAACATGACCAAGGCAAAGAATTGGATGAGAAATCCTCAGAACTTTTGGAGTAAGGAAAGGAAAAATCAATGTGAAACATGAGTATATCCAGAAAATCCAGTTCATTTATGTAACCTGCAGTGATTGGAAGAGATTTGCTGGCTTTTGTGCACAAATCCTCCAAGAAGAGAACAGACACACCTGAAGGGAAGGAGATCCTTACCAGGAAATTTACGTGCAGCCATAAATCCACATATTTTTAAACCGATTATGCTTCTTTCCCTATTAGCACTCCTCTGCACACTACTTTTCATGTCAGAATGCATGGAGACCTTTTTGAAGATGTTTTGGCTATGTGCTGGAAGTAGCTGAGTTGTGCCTTCTCCTGTTCCTTCCTATTCTCTCTCATCTTCCTTCCCTTCCTTATCCTTTCTCTAGAAACTCAGAGAAGAATAGAGTAACTTGACTCACATTTCCCACATAGAGCAGGATAAATAGAGCAGGATCTGCCTCTGTTCTCTCCAAGTTATCTACCTGCAATTATATAAGTCATAGAACCAGCCTTCACTGGGACTTTCATTTTAAAGTGGGGTATTTTCAATGCAGCAATCCTAGATCCCTTCAACCTGTTATAGTTTTGAATAAATGCTAGATTCTCAAATAAAACTATGAAGGCATTCATATTTTAACTGATATTGTTTAACTTTTCTGTGTTGACTCAACATAGCAGAAGGTAGGGGAGGAGGATTTTTTTTTTCAGGAAGATGGAGCTTCCCCACAATAGTCACTGGGTCAGAATATTTTCAAGAGAGTGGGATGATAATATTTTCAAGAGAGAGAGCATGATAAAAGGGATTTCTCTGGAATGCATGCGTACACACTCACCAACAGGATTCCCAAATGAGACTTTGTTCTAACTATGTGAATAGACAAAGACAAAACTTAATGGGCTATTTTATGATATTAAATTCCACAAGTTGCCAAAGTCCAGATAGGCCTGGAGAATTGCACATCTCCCTATATCATAACATTTCTGCTAAAAGAGCTCACCACAGATCGTCTGTGTCCTTTGTCACAGACATGATTGATTTGTGTATAAACAGGGAGGTGGTAAGGAAGGAAGCTAGAAGTCTTCAGGGCAAAAGAATGAATTTCTCAGACTGAAAAATCTGACTTCAAAAATATCTTCCATTCAACACTTTGTGAGCAGGTGCAAGTAGTTCAGCCTTTGCGAGTCAGGTTTTCTTAGTGAAAATCTGAACTATCTACCTATTCTGTATACTATAGGCTCTCTATACCTATAGTGATGTGCAAAATAGATATTGTAATGAGTAAACTCTTGCTTTCTGTAGAAAAGTATAACAAATAAATACTAATAAACTAGGGTTTTTGTTCTGATTATTGTATATATTATTTAATGTCACATAGTGTCACTACTATAGGTCATCAGTTTCAGAGGAAAGAGAAGAACAAAGTACTGATTGAAGAGAGTATTTGTCTTGAATCTCCATTGGCCTGCTCTTTAACTGTAAAGCTGAGGTTAGGTTAGAAGAATTGCCTGAAATCCAATTGTCTCTCTGTAGCCTGTGACAAATAATACCTGAATTAAAATATTGAATTCTCTCATCAAATTGCTCATCTCAGAAACTCATTAGTAATAACATTATATAGCTCAATCCTTAGCTTCTGTTTCCAAACAAAAAAACACCAAAGAATAAAGACATCCCAAGGCAACATCTTTTTTATAACATTTGGGGGGACAAAACCTAAAGATTTTTCTTTCCTGCAAGTGATTTACTCTGGTTCGCCCAGTGGGAATGCACTAAGGGCAATCATTTTATTTTCCTCAGTTGAAGCTATTAGCCATAATTGCTTTTGTTAATAATGCTTTACTTATTATAATCAAAGCTCAATTTCTCTACTTATGCCCTGGGGCCAGTTTGCAGAGGCACAATTTGTAAATGGATGAAAAACAATTAATGATCTTATATACAAAGTGCTATCCAATCTCCAAATACAACATCACGTGTGAAGCATCAAATAAAATCATGGAACTTAGACAATGTTGTGGGCTTTCCTAGGAATGACCATGAACACATTTCAGTAGTAGAGGAGGAAAAAAAATCCCTGAAAGGGAATTCATCTCCTAGGTTTAAAAGTAGATGTCCCTACTAACCAAGTGAAGGTCAGGTTCAGCCTTTGTGTTCCTGTGGGATGACTATCTTCAAAGACAGAAATGACAATAGCATAAAGAGAAGCCTGTTCCAACTGTCCTGTCAGCATTTCTCTACAGAGATCCTTTGCAAGGAAGGATGGATTCAGTAGACTCCCTTCCTATCACTCAGACACTACTTTGCTCCTGAATGCCCTTCACGCCTGGCCCTAGCATCTTCCTGAAACATGCCTCCTGGTTTCTAGCAAGAGCTTTTCACTTGCTCTGGGCTTTGCCTGAAATGTCATTTCTGTAGATATTCTTGTAGTTTGACAACTGTGAGATAAGGACTATTGATCATGTTTCTAAAGCTGATTTCAAAAACACATTTTAATGATCTGACTATCACAAACAGTTGAAGAATGCATCCAGTACCTGTTTTGTGTCCTCTGCTATATCCTAACACTTCTAATAGGGCCAAAATCATAATTACTAAAAATCATACTATCAAATAAATGGACTAAGTGGGCTAATACTTAGACTAGGTCTCAACAATTTCTTCCTGGTGCCATTTTCATTATTGTTCTTCTAGAGAAGAGCAGTCAGTGGTTATTCTTTGATCCTTCCTTCTCTTACCAGTCATCTTTTTATCCCTCTCTCCTGTTTTCCTTGCTGAATGCATAGCTTCAGATGCCCCCATGTTTGAATTGCAGACTTCTCTTTGGTGCTGATTGAAGAAGGCAAAACATTTGTTGGTTTTCTTTTCAGTACATTCTAAGGGGGGCCCAAAGGGACAGTGTCTGTATGCTATCAAATGAGAAGGACTATTTGAGCGGATGGAATGGGTGGCTACTAATTTTCTTCCTGTCTGTTTTTTTCTCTCTCACACACAGAATGCTATTAGTTAAGTTGCTTAACCTTGTTAAACACATTATTTTTCCAAATGGGACAATTAAAATGATTGTTTATTATGACAATTCACTGAGGTAATATATTCTCAGAAAATCATAAAACTACGATTAATGATTCAATAATTATTAGTATAAGGTGCTGCATTCCTATTTTAAATATAAATACTAATTTTGATGCAATTATTCTTCTTGAAATGATGCAGAATCATCCTCACAAAGTATTTTCCTTCCAACATCTAGTTTCAAATGTACTGACCTCTTTCCACCTATGGTTACCTTTTCAAGACCCATGGAAATCTAGGCCACCCCACGGAAGTAGGGCTTCAAATATCATTTATACTGTGCCCTCTTCTTTTGCTTTTACATTTTCAGATAATGGGATCTTTTACTTTGAATCCCTGAATTTAATTCCACACCATGTAAAAGTTTTCTGTGATGCCAAGTCAGAATGTTTTATAAAATATTCGGTTTAAAAGCAAATCAGTTATTTATATCTTCCATAAAGACCTAAGAAAAGCAAGTCTCCTTAGTTACATTCAATGTGACCCTATCTCCATAAATTCAGCATGAACCATTGAGGTCAAAATAATTTTGTCTAAGTACCCTCTCGCAGAATCGCAGGCTGATACTAATTACACTTCAAGCCTTTCCCAGAAACTTCAGAGCCTTAAATAAAGCCAACAGGATTTCTTCATGTCCAGTTCTTCTTATGTGTCCATCAGTCTGACAAAACAAAAATAGAGTTTCAGAATCTACTTATATACAGTGATCTTTTGAGTGGTACTGTACTAAGAAGCAAAACATCATAATTCTTTAAACCAGTAATTAAAGTGTGTCCTGGAGCCGTTCATTAACCATAATCATACCACGATAGAACCAGGAGGTAATGCAGAAAGAAGTCTGTATATCTTCACCCTACAACAGACTTCATTTTAGCAATAGCATCCACCCACATGATGTCTCTCTCTATCATCAAAATGCAAGTCTTACAAAAGCCACATCTCTAGAATTTGGTCCTGAGAGCACAGAGTGAGACTCTCCTCTACTGTTCTGTCAGTATGCCTTTGGTCACCCTCAAAGGTCCAATGTCACACTGATGTTCCTTTTGGTTATCTGAGCCTTTCTCATTTATCCTGTATGTAAGCTGAATTCCTCACTGGACCACAGCAACGTTGCACTGCTCAGCTTGAGGATCTGCAAAGGATGGAGGAGGCAGGATGCCAGTCTGTAAGAGTGTACAGATATATTCAGGAAATGTAACCCAGTAGAATAAGGATTCTTTTATGGTTGGAACAATCTATTTTATAAGCTGTAAAGAGATAAAGGATGAAACTTCAACACTCATGTGTCCCCAACTGTAGTCAGTATTGAATTAAATATTACTCTATTTAAGATGCTGAAGCAAAATGGCTCTCATTGAAGCTGAAATAGAAGGCCTTTATTCTTTATATTTCTGAAGCTAGGAAATTAAAAGTCAAGGCTTCATCAGATACACACACACACACACACACACACACACACACATATATATATATATATATATGTCTTGCCTGTGGTATACTCTCTTATTTAGGAGACAAGAGATAGTGGAGACTACAAACTGGATCATTATTTACTTAAGAGCTAACTGTCATGTCATTGTTTAATCCAATTACTTCCCAAAGACCTCATTTTTAAATACTGCCATTGTGTATGCCAAGGCTTCAATATATAAATTCTGCAGTAACATACACAGACATACACATGAGTATTCAGTATACTATCTTATAAAGAGAATTGTAAGTGAAAATAATCATAATTTTTCAATCATGCCTAAGTGAGGAAAGAGTAAATAAGCAATCAGTCAGCATAGATGCGTTCACAAATATGTATACCAAACTCTGTGTCTTTGTTCTTAAGTCTTAGCTGACTATTCTCCTTTTATCATAAAGGACTATGAGACCTGTGGATTCCCACTGAAAACAGTGTGTTCACATCCTTCCCAGTTTCCACAATTCTGGTGCTTCACCGGCTTCTTAAAGGCATTCACACATGCAGTGGTTTCTCACTCACACTCTTGTGGTCAGCTGCATTCAACTGCTGTAGGTTCCCCTCGGCTCACTTAACTGGTTATGAGATGAGCCAGTGATTGCTGCCACCATGTCCCTATGGCAAGAACACAGAGGTGGTTCTCATAGCTCTGTCAACATTTCTGCTAACTCCTCAATTTTCTGTAAAACTCTTAGGAGTCCCAAGTCAGATCTCAAAGTAAAAATTCAGGAAAGAACACACCACAAGCCGCAGCTTGTGTGATAAGATTAGTGAAATGAAGAATTAGACTTGATAATTATACCCACCCTATAATTTATACCTGAAAGAGTTAATTGCCTAATAGCCATTCTAAGCTGGTTAAGAACTTTTGAATAGGGAGATTAACAGTGAATTTATATGGTCTAGGTGTGTTTGTGTGTGTGTGTGTGTGTGTGATTTGCTTCTACAACTCAAGTTGTGTTCAATATTTTAGCATTAATAACAATGCTTTAATGTCTTTCACTTTCACCTTTATTATGAAAACAGAAAAATGTGTTTTGGAAAGAAAGCAAGAGAAAACGCAAACACCTAATTCCAGACCTGAATATGTCACTGATTAACTCTGAGATCATGAACAAATTATCTCAAATTATTTTGGCCATGCTTTCCTCTTTTGTACAGGTTTGGACTAGATAGTTACATTTCCTCTCATCATAATTATTGCATCAGGGTATTTATTGACATGGAAGTCAGCCAGAAAGCCTTGTCTTCTCCCAAAATTTTATTGTTTCTTCATATTAAGTGTTCCACTACCCAAAATATGGGTGTGAACTGCAAGTTAGGGGTTTATTTAACGTTGAGGACCGAAATTGCCTGCTTTCTGGATGTGCTCAGTGTTATGTGACCCCTTTCATTTCTAGGCCTACATTGTCAAAACCAATGTCTAGTATTGTATGAAAGGTCATCCATGATAAGATCACTCCAGAACTGAGAGGATGTGCACAGCAGAAATTAATACACAGAACATGTTTCTGTTAGTTATTCAATTTGTTTGTTTTGCTGAGATTTATATGGAAACCTGAAGTAACTTTTGTAAATGGAATGAAGTTGACATGAAAGCAAAAGTTTGGGGAGATAATAGTGCTATGCAAGCTTATGACAGTGATGTATCAGCAAATTGCATTTAAAGACGCCTTTAAATAGCATCACGAGAACACTCCATAGTGAGATTTTATCTGGGCTGGAACCCTAAGTAACTATAAACCAAATGATTATTTGTATTTTTAGTCCTAGTGTGTTGTCTTCTTAATGACCCACAGCCTTAAACTTACACTAAGATGGTAAAGACTTTCCTTTCTTTCTTTCCTTTTTTTCTTTTTTTCTTTCTTTCTTTCTTTCTTTTTTCTTTCCTTTTCTTTTTCTTTTTTTTATGTTCCAGTTACCAAAAGTAAAAGGCACATTCCTGAAGACGACTTGTGAGTGACCAAAAGCAATATAGAACATCAACAGCTTTGATCAGGGATAGCTTACTGCTAATTGTTTCCAGAGTGCTTGTTTGAAAATCTGTTAAGATTAAACTTTGCATGCAATGAGAGCTGATGCCGGAGTTCACTGCCTTCATTCTTGGCCCACAAAGGAGTTGTGCTTGGTTCACTTACACTTAGGAAGCTAAGTGTTTGGCAAAGAAACAGAAAGGCTATTTCAAATATTGTCTGTTTTAACCTACACCCCAAATAACAAGGTATGAACCAAAGGATGCCTTAGGAAAGTTGAGTTAATTTGCTGCTGGCTATTTTTCTCTGGTTGCATTATCTTAAAAATCCAAAGACTTTTACTTCTTCTAGATTTTTGATTCTAGAAGGAATATAGGCCCTATAAAATTTCCCCTTAATTAACAAACAGGTAAAGAATAATCAGTTTCAAGGGAACTAGCCATAAGTCAGACAGCAAAATCCTTTAGTACTTATAGGTACATGCCCATATTCCCTGACACTAGGTGAAGAGACACAGTGGATATGGGAATGCGTTTTAGCAATTCAAACTTCTAATCTTGAAATTCTTTCCTTCAAACCTTCATGATATCTTTAGGTGGCCTCATGAAAGCCCTAAAGACTGCATGAATATTTTTATGCATACAACCTTAATGTTTGACCCCCACCTACAACTTCAGTTCTCTCTACACTTTTGACTACCAACTGCAAAACATTGGGTGGACAGAGGTCACACACTGACTGGAGAGAGCGTAATACATACCTAACACTCAGTGACAATTTGTTAATGTTAATTTGTTTTTCTTATCCATCCCATTCCCAATATCCAGTCCCATTGCCTTATGTATATTCATAACATTTTTTGACTGCTCTTTCTTCCATCCCAACCCCGTGTGTGTGTGTGTGTGTGTGTGTGTGTGTGTGTGTGTGTGTGTGTAAATGCATGTATCTGTGTATGAATGCAAATGTGAGAAGGTCAAAGGGACAGTGTGGAAACAAGTTTTAACTAACATGTGAGTTCTTGTGGTTAAACTCAAAAAGACAAGATTGATCATACATGCCTTTATTCAATGAGCCATCTTTCTAACTCATATCTTAACTTTTTGAATTGATCTATAATTCAATGTACTACCCATTGCCAAGAACCTACACAATCTCTTCAGGTGCTCCCTAACTGCATTATTGTCACTTCAGGTTTAACCTTTACATCTAATTGTTTTAAAAACTCATCCTCATTTCTCATAATATTCTAGAAATAGACTCCAAGCAGTTTCCCGTCCCATCTGTCTGCTACCATCACATTCAATCTGTTAACATTAGAATGAGCTTCCTCAAGGACACTAATTAAGTCAATACTGAGTCAACATTATTGAGCACTGCCCATAGCCCAAATATAACAATACTTTGACTCTTCAAACTACTGTTTGCCAGTTTAAAATATCGTATGCTATTTTGGTTTCTACTGGACATACTACTGCAACCCTGGGTTTTTGGGATAACTATTTGCATAGTACATGGATGGTCTCCAATCATTTGTGCTGCATCTGGTATTTAATTTGTCAGGAAGACTGTCCCTCAATGGGCCTTAGAAAACCAAGCCACAGTGTGTGATCTTTGCCAACCTTTTAGACTCAGATATGCTCCACTACTCTGGTCTTACAGAACCTTCTAAGAATATAAAGTATTACAAAGACTAAACCATCTGTTGGTATGACTTAATCCATAATCCACTGCAAAGGTTTTGCACACTCAAACCCCCTAGTTCCAAGAAGATTAGATGGGCAATCAACCTAACCCAGTGTGTGGTCATTGCTTATAAACTGTTTATTTCATCAGAATATAAGCTTCCTAAATCAGCGAAGTTTCAACATAAAATTCTGTAATACTAAAAGGTAGTATAAAATCTCCAAAATTGTCAACTCAGTAATGTAGTAAATAATGGAATTATGGTTTGTTCTTTTCTATTATTTCTTAGAGTCTTTGGAAGATGTTAATATTACTCTAGAGTTTTTAAATAAACAAAGCAAATTTCCAAGAGAAACAACAATTTTTCCAAATTTACATATACAGAAAGAATATATGCAGATGTGTTTCTGATCATTGAAAGTGCCCATTCCCCATGAAAACTGAGTAATACTAGTATATTCTGTGATAGATTAGATTTAGTTATTTTCTTCAAACAAAGAAATTTGAGGAAAAATATTAAAATCAGATAAGTAATTAATTGCCAACCTTTCCTCTCAATTAAATTTTGACAGTTATTTGTTTGAATTAGACATATTCAACTAAGATTGCGTATCAATATATAGCTATTACAACCTATTGTAGGAAGACCG
>JAQHUG010000017.1:8891661-8917802 GCA_028555095.1 Dicrostonyx torquatus | reverse complement strand
CTGAAGACCAGAACATCAAAACAGATAGTCACTGTAGCTCACCTTCACCTTAGTCTGAAAAATGGTGATCCTGCCTCCAGAAATCTCAGAATGAGACTGATACTGAGAGCTATTTTATAATCCCATTTTATAATCCTCTCCAGTTCTGGGATTGTGTACACCACTACTGCCTGGTTTCTATGGCAAACTAGTATGCCTAATGGGGTTAAAGGTGTGCTGGTAGGAATCAAATGGAAAAGAAAATGAAGAGAAAAGAGTAAACACCCTGTAGACAGCATTCAGACTCACAACGTGAGTATGAAAAGAGCTGTTTCACTGTGAAAAACTGAAGAAACTGAGCAGGATCAGCCCTGCACAAGGATTGTTATTGACATTGGAGCACACGTTATGGATAGTGTAGAGAGTAACTCAGAGATGAAGACAGTATTATAGCAACACATATCAGATATTGTCATAAAAATGAATATAAATTGCATGACCATGTGGGAGGAAGCTTATATCAGAAGAGCTGCCTTCCGGTATTTTGATGATGGGAAAAATAGCACATAGAAAATGATAGCTGTAGATAAAGTGATGATAGTGCTTCAATAAAATTACTGATATTATACTACACTCATTAATTAGAGCTTCATTCAACTGTCATCAGAGAAGCTGTCTCCTTCAGCAGGTAGGAAGAGATGCAGAGGCCTGCAGCCTGTCCCTAGAACATGTAGCTCTAAATAGGAGTTCAAAGCCAGCCTAGTTCCAAACAGGCTCCAAAGCTACAGAGAAACCCTGTCTCAAATAACCAAAAATAAAATAAAAATAAAAAAAGTGAGGGAGGCAAGTAAAAGGTAATCAGACAGATATGGCTGTCTCTGAAGATGAGGGAAGGGGCTATGAACTAAAGAATATAATGGCCACTAGTGCTTGTTAAAGCTGGTAAGTGAATGCCACACGCATCAGGAAAGAACAAATCCCACAAAAACCTTGATTTTACTTGCTCGGTACGTATTTCAGATTTTCTACTTTAGAAAAGAATGAGAAAATAACTGTTTTGTTTAAAACTACTAAGATTGCTATAATGCATTGAAGCAAAAATGAAAAATAAGCATAACATAGGTTCAAACCTACAGTGGGGTTATTTTGGGGAGCTATGAAAAAATTCTTAAATTAGAATTGGCTGCCAGTAGGTAAAAAACTCAGAGTATAAATTGCTTTCCAGAAAAGCTTGGGGATATGAGTTTGGATCCTGAGAGCCGGAGTAAAGCCAGTCCTGGTAAAGGGTGCCTGTAATACTCCTACCACAAAATGGGAGGTGAACACAATGCAGTTACCAGAAGCTTCCACTAGGCTGGCATGCACAACAGCAAGGTAGTGATGACCATTACCATATGTTGCTCTCTTATATTCTCTCCGTGAACACTGAGGCACACATGCCCGAAATTCACACACTCAAAAATGTACACATGCATCACACACACACACACACACACACACACACACAAGAGTGTGAAATAGGGCAAAAAAAAGAGAGAGAGAGAAAAAAAGAGAAAATGTGAGAGAGAGAGAGCGCGCTATGTACGGTTCATTTTGCAGAAGTGACCAGTCATATACTAGCAGCTACTGATGCTACTGATGGAGAGTAGGTTGCCCCTAACAGACCAGACAGCTAACATTTCCTTGAGCACGATCTTGACACCGTGTGTCTGTTTTCACCATGGTAACCAAAAATGTATCATCCAGCTAGGACTTTTGAAATATAATAGAATTAACAAGCATGCATGTCTCTACAGTGGCTTTAGCAATTCTTTTGAGATCAGAATCCTTACTTATACTGAGATGAAGGAGGAAAACACTGCCACTTTAATTTTTAAATCTTAAAAATAATTCCATTTGACATCAATAAATCCTCCAGATGTTCAGCATCCAAATGCTTAAATTGTTCCATCATTCGTAGACTGAAAACAACTTTTTATATTACATTTTTTTTCTTTTTACTTATATTGATTCTTTGTGGATTTCACATCATGCATTCCAATCCCACTTATCTCCCTGTCTCTTTGAATTTGCCTTTCGCCCCTGCAACCTTCCCCCCAAAATGAAAAACCAAAAACCAAACAAAGAGACAAAACAAAACCAAAATCAAAAAACTAATACAAACAAACAAAGGAAGATGAAGTATCTTGTCCTGGAAGCTGTGGTGTGGCCCACTGAAACATTCAGTTTCCCCTTTAATCTGTTCATCTTACTTGCAAGTGTTCATTGCTGGGAGTCACTGGTCTGGCTGGAGGTCTCTGGCTTCTCCTACACCACTGATAATGGGCTGTCACTGGAACTCTTCTTGGATATCCTGTTGCTGTCCTGTGTCACGGAGCTCCTGCTGTTTGGGGTCTGTAGGCTCCTCCACGTCGCATGTTCCAACAGGTCATAGATTGTAGAATGAATGATGTTCAAACTGTTTATGCATTTTTAAAAATCTGGCTCTTGGGATTAGATTGAGCTCAGTTATTAAGAATGCTTGCTGCTCCAGCAGAAGACCTGGGGTCCTAGATCCACATGATAGCAAATAATTATATGTGACTGCAGTTCTAAGAGTTTTGACACATTTTTATGGGTCCTGTGGGCACTGCATATAGATAGTAAACATACATGTTTGGAAAACATTTTGAAAAGACAAATAAATAAAAATCAACATGAAATGTAGAAGGTAAGAGTGTTTTATAGTTTCTTCTTTAATGCAGCTTAAGAAAAAAAGAATGTACCTGGCTCAAAAGTCATATTAAATTCATTCATGTTTTTTAGGTAAATCAGTGTGTATATGATTCAATCATGTGGAGAAATGTCACATTTTCTCTTTGCATTGGAATCTTTTGTGAATCTCTGCGATCCAAAAACTGTTAGACCAATTCTTCAAGCTGATGCTGAAGTTTCTTCACCACTAGAAAGAACATCCGGAATTTTTTTGCATCTTTCTCATTTGGAAAAAGGAAAAACCCTTTTATTCCCTAGTTTATATGAAATGTTCAGTAATAAACCCTCAGAAGTTAACATAAATGTCTGAAAACATGAACACATGAATCCTGATTGATTTCATCATCTCCCTTGCTGTGATCACATTCACTGCCATTGTGGGTGTCATTAATATTTACCTGCTGTTTATTTCCATGCATCTCTTCATGTAGCTTATCTGCTTGCCTTTTAATTTAGAGTAATTCTCTCTCACTTGTGTGATCACACCCTGTCCTACAACAAACTCTCCCCCTTTACCAATTACCTTCAAGATGGCTCTGTAATTCAATGTTCAATTCATATATCAATGCTTGTGTGACAATTTCTCCAGGTAAATCCAGAAGACTCCTGTCCTTTCATTGTGTTCTAATGAGTGCTCAGTAGATCCAGATTTCATTCTGACTTGCAGGGTGTGTGCCCTTCTGCCTCCTGAAAACTTCACATCCCTCAAACTCAGAGTTTAATCACTTCTCTGCCTTCACTGATATTTGGTGAATATGCTCCTTTATCTACCTAATTCTATGAACTGATCCAGATAAAGGAATCCTTAGTAGGAACGTCTCTTCCCTTAAATCAACTTAAATCTCAGTCTGATAAGAAAAATGTAATAACTCCCAGAGTATATAACATGATGCATTTTTAGTTTTGTGGACTCAATAAAACAGTAAAAAGGAATTGGGGTTAAAATCTCAAAGCCTTGATGTTGCCAGTAGAGTACACACTATTATTAAATAGCCAGTACTCATAAATTAGCAGAAAGCTCATAGATTTGAATGTGCTTATGCTAAGCACCAGTTATATCTTGTAACAAACGAGAAATAATTGTTTTCATCAAAACAACACATTTCCTAAAGCAATTTACTCTGCTTGATTTGCATAATTTCTAAAAAATATGCAACATGAATTTAGTATGTATTATTAGCAATTATCTGCATAGGGTTTTCAGCAATTGGCTACACTGATATCTTTTCTCACTCACAATCTACAGCTACAAATATTAATATGCAGTGGATGTGAAATTCTAAGACCTGTAGATAACAGAGAATGTAGATTTTTAGAGTCAGCAAAAATTTTCTTGAAGGAGATGCATGTAATAAAATTCATCCCTTAAATCTGTCAGGTTAATTAAAATAAAAACTATTGAGATGACTTTGATCAAAATGAAATAGGTTCAGAAAAGGAGGATAAAAATTATGGTTCAGAACTAGGGCAAACTAAGAGAGTGATGATGAAGGCAGAAAGACAGAGTGCTGGGTGAATTTCTGCTTCTTTTGCTTAGTTGTCCATTAACAAACTCACAAATATGACTATAAAAAGTTCCACTTCAATTACCTCAAAACTTCCATGTTTAGTAAACCATCACAGTATTTCTTCACAGTGCTCCCACAACTAAACCTTGGTAGCATTTGTTACAAAATAGTACTGAGTACAATATATATGTCAACTATACATGTAAATTATTTGGCATTCAGAAAAAAATAGTATTAAGCCATGGCTTAAAATCTTTCCCCCTAGGACACAGACATTGTGACAGTGGCAACGAATGACTCATACCTGAGACTCATACCATAAGAGGGAGCCCATCAATGACTCTTTCAGGAGCACCAGAATGGCCTGGAAACCTAGGATAGAATCAAACACAACTGGAGAAAAACAAGTATGTCAATGTAATGACGTCTAACAATATTCTGCTATAGTCATTTTTGGTACCTAGCCCAACAGTAATCAGAGAGGCTTTGTCCAACAACTGATAAAAACAGATGAAGAGATCCACAATCAGATATTAGGGCAAGCTCAGGGTATCCTGTTGAAGAGAGAGAGCAAGGTTGGTAGGAGCAAGAGAGATCACAGAAATTTGAAGAAAACCGACATAACCAACTAACCTGGGCTCACAGGGGCTCACAGAGACTGAACTGACAACCAGGGAGCCTATATGAGATTAACCTAGGTTCTCTGCATATATGTGACAGTTGTGGACCTTGGTCTTTTTGTGGAACTCCTAACATTGGGAACAGGCGTTGTCTCCGACTCTTTTAATGGCTTTCAGAATCCTATTTCTGGGTTGCCTTGTCGAGTCTTAATATGAGGGAAGCTGCTTAGCATTACTGCAACTAGATATGCCCTGTTTGGTTGACATTCATGGGAGGCCTGCCCTTTCCCTAATTGAAATGGAGGCAGAGTGAAGGGAGGGTGGCAGAGGCAAGATGGGCAGGAGAGACTTGGAGAAGAGGAGGGAGGGTTTGTACAGTAAATAAATAAAAAGATAAATAAATAATAAAAAACTTTGTGTTAGAAAAAGATTCAAACTGTAATAATATATGGATTTTAGGTAATTTGTCTGATTTTGGGAAAATAATATATTTTTTGGTATTGGTGGATGTACCTAACTGATTAGTTATGGAGCAGCCCACCTACCTCCCACAAGGCCTTGAAGCGACAGTTAAAGAATGAGCTTTGCCTGTTCCATAGGTTCATGGTGGGATCTTCTCTTTTCTCAGCAGTGCAGCCAGGCAAGAACAGGGAAGCTTTCACTTCCAGTGTGCTTCCAGGCATCAAATCAAACAAACAAACTCAAGCACTCACACTGTTTATTTTTATGATTTATGTTTAGCTTTCAAACTATGCATGTACTTTCTCTTGTGTAGATGTGTGCACTTGAGTGTATGAACCCTCCAAGTTACAAGGAGAGCTTATACTCCCTTGGAGCTGAAATCACAAGTGTTGTTAGCACCTGGGCTTGGGTGCTGGGAACTGAAGGTGTGTTGTCTGCATGTGCGATAGGCATATGTACTCTTAAACACGAGACCAAGTCACCAGTTGATGAAACATTTTCATTTTCAAAACATCAAGGTTTATTTCATGTTGCTTGTATTAAAATATATAGAATTATTTCTAATATGTTTAAATATTATCATACACTATTAAAGAAAATATCTTCTACACATTGAAGAAGGAGCTTTAAGAAATTTAGGCATGTTTAAGAGAAAAATCTCAGGACACCAAGAAGATACATATGAAATAATTTTTTAATAATAAATAACCATACATAGACAGAATAGAAGTACAATTATGAACCAGCATGTGTTTCCTTATCAGGGGAAAGTTTATAAAGAAATATTTGAAGATGTCACATAAAACTAAGTTAAGTTTGTTATCAATATCTTGCAATTACCAGAAGGAAAAGAAAATTCTACTTTCTTTTGGTACATAAATCCATTCATGAGTACCCAGAAATATATTTTGCTGACTGAGATATCATCCAATAAAGTATTCTGACAAACAACCGGGGAAATATGCTGAGTGACCCATAAGCTGGGGGCTCCTCAGGTTGGAACAATTTTCTTTGACTCCCTTTTGACCTGCATACTTCACTCAGTAGGCCCTGGAGGGATTATCCAGCTCCATCCCCTTTCACTTCCTGGTACACTGTTGCTAAAATGTTAGGGAAGTGCGAAGGAGCATAAATCATTGCCAAACACAGTAGTGCAACAACTCCATTCACAGCAAGATATTCGGTGTAGATGCAAATATATGTATGCATTAACATTGAAGTTACCTACAACTTTCTCACAGAAAAGCTTAGTTATAGCCAACCAAGATATCCTGATTGCAAGTACTAGTTAAACTTTTATCAGACTCTGAGGACCGAGAAGCTTCCAGTGACTTTGATATTAAATGATGTCAGTCCTAATAGCAGCTAAAAGGTGTTCTTAAAATTAGAGTGAGAGTCTGGGTAGTGAAAGCACATGACAATGTGTCTTGAGGACAAATTTTGTTTCTTTAACTTGAACGTGATAACAGTCTGTTACTGTGATGGTTTTCTACATCTAACATGAACTGTTGCTTCACTTTCTGCACAAGAACATTTTTAGGTAATAGAACTTATCCTTGGGTGCTGTTATTCCTTCTTCTTCTTCTTCTTCTTCTTCTTCTTCTTCTTCTTCTTCTTCTTCTTCTTCTTCTTCTTCTTCTCCTTCTCCTTCTCCTTCTCCTTCTTCTGTCTCTTCTTCTATTCCTCCTCCTCTTCCTTGACCTCCTTTTCTCCTTCTCTTCCTTCTCCTCTTCCCACCCCTCCTCTCTTTTCTCGTCGCCTTTATAACCTTTGTTCTTTTTCTCTTCTCCTCCTCTTTTTTCAATTTATTTATTATTTGCTCTATGTGTATACATGTTTTGCATGAATATGTGTTTGCTCACCATATGTTTGCAGTGCCCATAGAGATGAGAATAGTGAATTGGTTTCCATGGAACTGGCATTACAAAGGGGTGTGAGCCACCATGTGGATTCTGGGTTTGAAATGTGGGTCCTCTGCCATAGTAGCCAGCAATCTTAAACATTAGGTTCTCTTTTTAGCTCTTCTGTCATTATTATTACCATCATCATAATCAACGACATAATTATCCCCCTCCCCTCTCTCTCTCTCTCTCTCTCTCTCTCTCTCTCTCTCACACACACACACACACACACACACACACACACACACAAAAAAACACAGGTCAAACATGTACATGTGCATATACACACAAACTGAATAAAGAAATAAAGTTAGAAATTAAAGTTTCACCTTTGCCATAGCCTTTTCCTCAGTTTGCAACAACAGTATTTGGTCTCAAGCCTTCGACAATGAACCTATACAAGTTAACACGCTCTGTCTTCTACGTTCTAATGGACGTCTCTACTGATAATAGGCAAGTAGCTGCGGCATTAATAGCACACCTAGTGACCTCCTGACTCAGAAGGTACAAATGAGATCTCTGACACTTTCTGCTTTAAACAGTTCTAAGGATGACTGGGAGGATGTGCATTTCCTTTTTAGATGAAGGGCTATTTGCTAAGGCAAGAAGTTTCTTAACATTTCAAACTGCCTAAAAGTGGGCTTGATGGGGCTGGAGAGATGGCTCAGAGGTTAAGAGCGATGACAGCTCTTCCAGAGGTCCTGAGTTCAATTCCCAGCAACCAGATGGTAGCTCACAGCCATCTGTAATGAGATCTGGAATCCTCTTCTGCCCTGCGGGCACACATGCAGACAGTACACTATATATAATAAATAAATAAAGAAACCTCTTTTAAAAATAGGCTTGAAAAGATCGTGAGCACAGCAGTGGTTTCATTTGTCGTAGACTGGGGTCCTTTCCACCATGCATCTCTTTGAGAATGTGAGGACTCCCATTTCATCCATTGGCTAAAGCATGCAGGAAATTCAGGACAAATCCAATTAGAGGATTGTTCTTCCACAGACTGCCAAGAAAGAAACAAACAAAACAAATAAGTGTAGTAAAAAAAATCCCTTAACCAAATGATTTGATTAACTCTTTTGGCATCCTGAACCAGGAATTCAAAACAACCAAAAGCTCTCTGGCTTGATTTATACATGCAGAGAGTTCCAATGTGCACAATCTTTAGAAAATCCACTCAGTTAATCAGTATATTTTCTTAATCACAAATCTTTGTTTTTTATTTTAAAAATTCTATTTGCCTTTAGTTGTTGTGGTCCTGGGGATGAGTCCAAGGCTTCATTCACACTAAACAAGCATTCAACTTTTGAAGCCCTTCCCAACTCTGCTGATTGTTTCTGAGTTACACTATACTCATCAATATTTCTCTCAGTAAAATAAACTTTTCTTATCTACTTGACCTCTCAAAACATGTGGAATATAAATACTGTGAAGTCTCAGTATTTACTCTTGACTACCAATGCAATACAAGAACCTAAAACAATACTGGGGACAGTGTTGGTGTTTCAGAAATATTGTTTAAATAATGATTGGTTGAAAATTATACTTGTAAAAAATAGGCTTTTTAATTTCTTGCTATGATGCAGTAGTCTATGAGGTCAGTCACACACAAGGTAGGCTGATGAGGACTTGCCTGGTATTTGAATGCTCTGCTATTGAAGTTTTAAAATTCTTAATCGTTTTATTTTTGAAAATGTGCTTTGTAGTTTTATACTTATGGAAAGCAGAACATATGCATGAATATGAGCGAAAAATTTTACTTGAAACTTCATCTGAAGAGATTATATGGCCTGACATTTCTGGAAGCACAGAGTTACGACTCCATAAGAAGGAACTGGTAAGTCTCAAAGCTAGTATGAGGTAAGTATGTCATATCGGGCCTGAAAAATTAGGGTATCCTGATGTGGGATTCCCCTCTGTACACGATGAATACCATTGGTTAATAAAGGAACTGCTTTGTCCCTATAGCAGAGCTATAGGAAGACAGAACTAGGCAGGGAAAACTAAACTGATTGCTGGGGAAAGGGAGGCAGAGTCAGAGAAAAGCCATGGAGCTGCCAGAGACAGACGTGCTAAAACTTTGTTGGTAGGCTAAGACCTTGTGGTGATGCACAAATTAATGGAGATGGGTTAAATTAAGATGTAAAAGTTAGCCAATAAGAAGTTAGAGCTAATGGGCTAAGCAATGATTTAATTAATATAGTTTCTGTATTGTTTTTTTGGTTTTAGGTGGCCGGGAAGAGCAAGCAGCTCCCTACAACAGTATCCAAGAACCAATGGGTCATATTTTCTTTTTAAATCAGCTTTGTCCTATATTTGGAAAGAGCAATTTCATAAGCAATAAAAAGCAAAGATAATTTGTTCCTGTAGTCTTTCTTCTGGTTGATGTTAATTCCTTATATTGGCTGTCTTCTTAGAACACAAAATAAATAAAGGAAATTTAGCTTCATCTTTTCCCAACTTTCTTCCCAGCAGTAGGTTGATGGTGGATGGTATTTGTAGAATTAATATAGATCAAACTTGAAGTAAAAACACATGAATCAATATGGCCATCTTTATACTTTTTCTACAATATCTATCTGTCTGTCTGTCCATCTGTCCATCTATCTATCTATCTATCTATCTATCTATCTATCTATCTACCTACTTACCTATTTAGGTATGACCAACAAAATATATAATATATACTTATGACAATTTTATATATAGCTTTAAATTGGCTATTTTTATTCAAAGCTAGCATGTACAAATTAATTTGACTAGAAATGTTATAGTAGTAACTTATAATTTTAATATTTACTTATAATGACATTAAATAGTAAATAAAAACACCATACAAATTGAAATTGTTTTTTCACAGGTTTCTTATGTTTTCTTGTTTCTGTTTTTTTTCATTTTTGCTTTTTACATTTTTAATTCTAGCCCCTCTTTTCTAAAGAAGCATTGGGACATTTTGAATTTTATAATTATGTAAATGGCTCTGCCTATCCATGGGGCCCTACAAACTTACTCAGTAAAGGACATAACTCTATATCTGTCTGTTGTGATTTGAACATGGCTTTACTGTGCCATGCGAGAGTGATGTTGACAAGTGGTACAACTTCACAAGACAGGGACTGGACTGACCCCTGATACTGAAACCTTCAGCTTCCAATATCACCACGTGACCTTTCTCTTCCTCTAGTGCAACCACATCCACAAATCTGTTGCTGTCCTCCCCAATGCGATATAGCTAAGAAGAAGCTCACTAGGACTAGCACTGTGTGCATTGATTCATCCTCC
This sequence comes from Dicrostonyx torquatus, assembly GCA_028555095.1. Lineage (NCBI taxonomy): Eukaryota > Metazoa > Chordata > Mammalia > Rodentia > Cricetidae > Dicrostonyx > Dicrostonyx torquatus. Next base: position 8,907,296 of record JAQHUG010000017.1, on the reverse strand, counting down.
AGATCTGTGAACTAGTTAAACCTGCTCCAGTCTTCATCTTCAACTACTTAATTAATAGTAAATCTTAGTGAACTGCCACATGGCCATTTCCATAGTTCTTGTGCGGCCTGGTGTATCTGGTTTCTATCTCAACTATTATTATAGTTTCTATCCCAAATATTATTATATATTAGGCATATGGCCTAACTTCTACTTCCCACAAGCCTTTGCTTCTTGATGTGTTAACAGGACTAATACATCCTTTTCAGGATAGTAATGGGAATAAAACATGTAGGGAAGTTAGAATTATATGCATAAAGTATCTTCTGTAGGAGACTTCAAGACCAGACAGGTAAAATAATAAATATTTGACATTGAACCATATGTAATATGAGACCCATTTAAAACAAACAAGCAAAAAGAAAAATAAAATAACTTGTTTTAACTCAGCCAATGGATTTCAAATTTAAAATGACCTAAATTTCCATAAGAGTAAATATTCTATTATTAACAAGTAAAATTCACTAGATTGGAAAAGCTAAATGTTACTACCAGTAGCAACTCATTGAGATCTCTTAGGTGGAAGATATTCACAAAAACTAATACCCACAAGCAACTCAGACATGGTAGGGTGAGCTCACTCAGTAAAACTTAGAATAAAGACAGACAATCATGGGTAAAAATTAAAAATCATCGTGCTGACATCCCAGAGACTGGTGAAGACTGCAGTACGGGCCTCTGTTTATGCACAGTTACAGAACATCAAACCAATTACTGCTATAAAGATCAGTCAGTGGGCTGGAGTACAGGATATAAAGTAGAGAGAATGTAGATACTAGTTGGGGATTTAGAGATGTTCTGAGATTGCTACAGGTACATCCATTGATTAAAATTTGGTAAATTTATGTACCCTAATGGGGTGCAGTTTTTGTCACATTAATTATGTCAGAAGAAAAGCGAGATAAATAATAAACACCACAATGAGAAAACTGAGCATGAGAGAGTAAGCACACAGACTGTTACAATGATGACCAGCAGAAAAGCCAGCACACATTCTTAATGGTCCTGCAAACTCGAAGAGAGAAGGACAGATATGTTGGTGCTGGTGTTGATTAAAGAAATGGCACCCATGGGATCTTTCTACTTCTAGGCTGTCCATTTGCTATGGTATACACAGTAAATGTGATTTGGATACCTTTGTCCAAAACCACTTACAACCCCCCCCTTTCCTGCACTTTTGATGAACCCACCAGATTACTCACCTCTCTGCTTGAATCATTACCATTTCCTGGTAACTGATCACACCTCCTGACCTGCTGATATGCTGAATTCGCACTCTTAACAATTGTTTTTTATTTGTAGTACAGTAGTTAGAATTGGGGACTTTTACACTTCCCTGAAATTATTAGTGTGTGACCTTGAATGAGTCATGACCTTTGTAGACATCAGTTCTTCTATTATAAAACATGGTCGATGATAACAGCAGTAGTAGCTATAAAAATAGCAGATCATTACCAGTTCCTGAGAGTGCTATCCTACATGCAAATAGGAATACTTCTTGTCCAGTAGTAAATGGAATTCTATAAACAGTAGTTTCCACTGTCACTATTACACTAATATTGTGGACATCATCTTCCCAGGTTTTCTTTTTCCATTTTTCTAAGGGACCTTCCTGTGCACTGAGTGTGTCTTGATCATCATCTCTTCAGCACACAGAGGGATCTATATTAACCTAATGAATAAACCTGTGGGTGAGTCAGAACCTGGGCAGCTATTCACATTCCCTTGTTACCTGATAGTGACTAATGCGCATCTAACCATGCTGACCTTCACAAGTGCTGGGGAAATATCTTCTTTTCATTGCAAGCAGTCAAGCAGGACCTTCATTTGTTAGGCTGCCTGCCAAGAGGAAAGTACAACAAAATACTCTTTCCAATTTATGTAGGCATTGTAAAAGTAAAGGCTCTACAGAGATTTTGCAGGCACAGGGAACCTGGAGCTGGAGCAGTGAGCAATCTGGTAGACGCTCCACTGACCCTCTTCAACATATCATATATCATAGCAAATCTGCAATTTAGAGATGACAAGCAGAATGTATCATAGTCTGACTTCCATCCTTCCTGGGGAACAGAATCTCCAGGAAACTAGCTGTGATCCTTGTATGCCATTTTCAGAATTCAACTAGTCCAAGTTTGGTTGGAGTAACAGTAGTTAATGTAGACCCAGAGTAGTGGAACAACATAAAGGGATGTTACCATATTTTTGAGGTACAATTTTGAATGATTATGAAAATATTAATATTACTTTCCATAGATTTTTGTACCTTATAAAACAATTTCCTCAAGACTGTGTTGTCTGATTAGAAAAAGCAACTTACATATATTGTAAAATAAGAAAAATATCTATTACAGAAAATAAAAAAGAGATCCATTCAGGAATGACAGAGCTGAAAATTGCTATATATATTTCCTAATAAATCCATACTTGTGTACCAAGCAGAAGATAAGCAAAGTAGTCTCACACTTTGCTTTAACCTTGTTTAGTAAAAAAATAATTTTGTTTTAGCATATTTATCCTCCACCCAATCTTTTATTTTCCTTTCATGGACAGAACTGCTACAAGAAGAGCAACCTTTGTGGTCATGGAGACACTGAGGAGAACAATGTAAAAGATAATGGAGACAGAAAGCAGGGCTGTGTACTGGAAGGAAATAAATGGCATAAAGGAACTAACTCTTCAGCACTGGTTGTGAGTGCAAACTACTTTGAAAGTACTTGGGGAAAATAGAAGCAGTCCTTGAGGGCAAAGTAATTTATTGGTGCCATAGCATATGCATTTCACTTACCTTTAGAGTTTGTACCCTTGCTCAAATAATACTCAATTTTAGAGACAACAACACAGTAATATGTAAAAGTACACATAAACACACACACACACACACACACACACACACACACACATATATATATATATATATATATATATATATCAGTTGGGGCTGGTTCATTGTTTAGGATTGCATATTTTTACTGTAGAGAACCCACCTTTGATTCTAAGTACTCATATCAGCATCTCAACTGCCTAAAGCTCCAACCTTGGGGATCTCTTATCTTTTTTCTGGATTTCATTGGCACCTGCATTCATGTGCACATACTCACACAGAAAAATGAGTGAAACTTCATGGGATTAAAACACGGGCAATTAAGGGAAAAGAAGCCTTTAAGGTATTAACCACTCAAACCTCTTGGATATTGTAGCTGTGGAATTGACTCAGATCTTAGAACCCCTGAAATATTAACAAATGGGGTTTTTACATGAAAGTTTGAGGTAATATAAAATAATTGCCTTTTACTTCCTTCAGTTAATTACAAAGTCTTCCAATAAGTGTAGCTTAAATTTAAAGAGAGAGAAAACAAGAGATAAGAGAGAAATGGAATAATCTCTTGATCAAAATGGTTGGACATGAACTATTACCTCATGTTACTGTCACAGTATGCCACCCAGTTATCAAATGCACAGTGGCCTAGCAAGAAATTAATTTAATCCTTGGGCTAAGAGTATAGAAAATTGGTATGGGAAGTCCTTCTGTAAATGTCTTGCTTTTATTGGTTAATGAATAAAGCAATGAAATCTGCATTGGCCTGTGATAGAGCAGAGTATACTAGCAGGAAAAACTAAACTGAATACTGCGAGAAAAAAGGGGGAGTCAAGAGATGCCATGTAGCCCCCACTGGGAACAGATGTGCCAGAACCTTGACACTGGAACCTTGCCGGTAAGCCACAGCCACATGGCAGTACACAGATTAATATAAACGGGTTAGATTAATATGTAAGAGGTAGCCAATAAGAAGCTAGAGCTAATAGGCCTAGCAGTGATTTAATTAACACAGTTCTGTATGGTTATTTTGGGACTCAGCAGCTGGGAACAAACATTCAGCCTCCTACAACAAATTGGCGCCCTACATGTGCTAGCTAAATCTACATAAAACCTGAGAGGGCTTGGAAAGGAATTCTAGACACTAAAAAACAAAGTTTAGCTGCATTTTTTTTGGATGGGCTCTGCTTGCTGGTGGCATGGTTCATCTGCTTTAAGAGAGGTCTTCCTGACTCAGCAGTAAGAAACAAAAACAAACAAACAAAAACCACAGGGTTTCTAAACAGCAGCTTCCTAGGCCTTGCTGCCAGCAGGAACTAAGGCTCTTTGAGAAGACAGAGCATTTAAATGGGGTTTGTGAGCAGCTTGTTACAAACTGCTTAATAGTTTGACAGAGACCTGCTGCATACTTGGAACTAGGGTGGTGTGCAGTGAACATGCCTTTGCCATGCGTATCGCAGGGTCAAAAGACAAAGCAGCCTTAGTACTAATCATGCCGCCACTTAGTTTTTTAAGAAGTGCTTACCATTTTAAGAAGTGCTTCTAGCCAGGCATTGGTGGCACACAGGACTTTAATCCCAGCATTTGGAAGGCAGAGACAGGAAGATCTCAGTGATTTCAAGGCTCAGTCTGGGCATGCATGCTCCTAACCCTCAGGTTAGACATTCATTGATTTGAGCTTCCATTACTCCTTAAAATACATCTGAATTCTTAATTAACAGTTCACTAAATGGGAGATATATTTGCTATTGCTTGAGCAGGCTCATTGGATTTGCAGATATAATAATCATAAAATATTGAAAAAAATAAACTAAAATCAAGATTATAAACTACACTTGGCCTTAGGCTTCCCTTAAGCTATTGAAAACAAAAAGCAATTATTTATATTTGGGGGTAGAATTAGCTTTTGTTCTTCCATCTAATCAAGGTATCACTTCTCTCTGCCTTGCTCTTTAGATAAGTAGAGAAGCTAAAAGAAGATCCCATTTCATTCCTATACTCAGGCTGGTTCATATTTTTTCTTTCCATATTTGATATATTTTTAATGTGACACTTGTTTAGGACACAAAAGACGTATGTCAGAGGAAGCTTTTCAATCCCCTTGTTTGATTTAAGCCTCTATCACAAACAGAATTAATTTTATTAGTGCTCTTGCTTCATTCAGTTTGTTGAATATGGATCAGCATTTGTATTAAGCATTTTTCAGACACACCAGGAATTTAGCTGGGCCCAAAAGTAGTTCCACTTAAGTCCAGAGCAGGTGGATTTGCATTTTCAATGTTTTAGGCTTTATTTTTCTGTCATTAACACATACATGTTTTGTTGAAGCTGTGTAGTTTTCAGTTTAGATACATGGAGCATAGATATAAGAGTTCATTCTTTAAAATGTAACATGAGGCTGAATTTATTGCTGTAGTTTAGTAAGTTGGTAGACACACACATACACGTAGAACATGCTAGAACAGGTTCATTGAAAATAAAGATATAGCCTAAATATAGTACTCTCCTTCATGATCACACACACACACACACACACACACACACACACACACACACACACACAGGATCAGAGAGATAAGTTGAGTAATGAGGCCTATCACTCTAGAAAAACAACTTTTCCCAAAGAAATGACACCATGATTGAAAGAAGAGAAAGAAAACATATAAAAACAAGCATTCTGGTGGTTCTCTTTAATTTTCCTGGTGCTGAATACCATTGGCTAAACTTAACTACTAAAGAGAATGATGTCATGAATGGAGCTGTCTTCCTGTCCCACCTCCTCCTACACAGCAACAATAGAAAGTTAGATAAGGGTCTATCATGGTCAACACAGAAAGATAGATAAGGGTCTATCACAGATCAACAAAGAATGATAAATAAAGGTCTATCAAGATAAATGAATAGATGTAAGAACACAGACCAACAAGAAACAAACTCTCACTAGAGGAATGTTTAAAGCTTTTTGTTTTCAATAGCTTGAGGGAAGCCTAAGGCCAAGTGTAATTTATAATCTTGATTTTAGTTTATTTTTTTCAGTATTTTATGATTATTATATCTGCAAATCCAATGAGCCTGCTCAAGAAACAGGGAGAGAAAAAGGGAAAGAACTCAAATGAAGTTCTTTTTTTTATATCAATTTACAAAGAGAAGGATCAGGACAATATTATCAGGTGGGTAAGAAAAGCTGTCCTCAATGCTTCAGGTTTTTCCAGGTAGCCCACTTCATTCCACCATGTATGCCAACTCTTGGGCCTTGCTTTTGTTAAAGTTGTTCTCTTATCCTCTTCTTCCTGGGTGGGCAGACCCTGGAGGGTCCATGTATACCCTCTATCACACCTCAAGCAATGCTGACTTCTGAGGGCTTAGAGGACATTCTCTTTCCTCCTTCAGGAAGGTTGTTTCCCACACAGTTCTCCTAACAATGAAACCTCTGAATTCATGGCATTTCTGAGCATCATAGTGTGGGGAGGAGCCCTGTAGACAATAAGACAAGGCAGTGCAGTCTTGTCTCATATTGATCCTGTAAATTGTCTCTATGTTGGAGTTTAGGACGACTATAGCAACAGAACTATGGAATGCTGTATCAAAATCTTAGCATGCATCTCAGCATAGAGAAAAACTCAATAGTTATTGTGTCTCTGCAAATTTGACAGTGTTATGCCCTCTTTCATAGAGACAAAACATTCTTGTATATCACTCACTTCTCATTTGAAAAGAACATTTGAAGGACTGTGAAATCTGTGTCTTCATTGTTGATCAGTAATATGCTACGCTAATGGACGAAAGCACAGTGTTATTCTAGTACATTACATGTTCATATAGAAAACAAGCTTTACGTTTAAATCGAACTCACTTTTCTTGGTTCTCCATTAACCTTTGACAAATTTCAAGCCCCAGGGTTTCTGCAGGCGTGAATGAGGCCAGCCAGACCATTACTGGGGCCTCTTAAAATATGCCTTTGCAGGCAGCTTCCTGTGTGCTCTCATCCCAGCCAGAAATTCTTTGATAGAACTTATCATGCATTATTTATGTTACTCTGAACCTCTAATGCAAATTCATAAAACATAGTGGGAAGATCCAGAATGTCTCAGTGTTATTCCATTCATCTTATGTCTTCTGCAAGAGGCTTCCAGAATCACATCTGTGGAATAATCTCATAACACAGTTATAGCTGAGTCCTTATTCCTGGGAAGATTTCTGTGTTGTGCTTTCTATCATTTTACATGTTTTGTTTCCTTTTTCATGGCCCAAGCTGCTTATTTGGCCTTCTGATCACAACAAATTTCCAAGAACCTGTTCTCTTGAGGAGGGAAGTTATACAACCAGCTTCCATTCATTTTATCAAGGCTAGTTGTTGAGGCTAAGGCTGGCCTACTTTGAGGAAGTTTTCCAAAGCACTTCTTAGACTGCAAATACCCGTTAACTTTAAGTGCTTTGGAAATACATTCATTCTAACCACAAGCCCACTGACGTATGAGCAAAGAGCTGTTGAAAGACTAACTGAAGGAACATACAGTCCAATCACTTTAGTAGTTTTACAATGCCACTGTCATCAACTCCAACTTCAGGCAAGTATTTGTGATTAAGAAATGAATATAATTGGTATTGAATTTACATAAGTCATTTTTCTCTTGGATTGTATCTTATAAACTAATTTAAAAGGCCATGGTTAGGAAAATCTTAAACATATTTCAGCATAAGACTTGACAGAAACAAGGGGCATATTCCACATTGAGAGCCCAAGTAAAGAGCAAAGCAAGCCCAACTAGGAAAGAAACCTATGAGGAGAATTCACTGGTTAAGCATCAGAACAGAAAGCATTTTACAATGTCAAGCAATCTGTTCCTTCACATAACATGTGAATTATTGATGGGGCTATTCAACATTTCATTTCTTTGAGGCATTTGAGAAGGTCTGCCCTGTAACCTGCCTTTGTTGGCATTAAACTAAAATGTATTTATCCAACCGAGGATGTGTACAAAGCAAATGGAAGATGAATGTTTCCTGAGGTCTGTAAGTGCAGCCTCACATGTTGCATTTGTATGTAGGTACCAATGAAATTATATTTTATAATAATATGCTGTGCAAGACTAGGTACATAGTACCAGTAATCCTCCCACCCACTCACAAACATTTCCAGGATTGTTCTCTCACTTCCTCCTTTTGAAAATGTGATGTTGATGCTTCTGCCTGCCTCCTCAACATTCCTTGCACTATTCTTGGTCATGATGGCATTCTGTGCTGTCAAGATATTCAGCCTTCATCCTATCACAGGCACAGGCTGGATTATTGGTCATTTCCTCCTGTGGATTTTTCTATCCTGGCTATGCTCACCTCTGCATGCAGAAATTATTAAAAAGGAAGGGAGAGCATGTCTTCAGTCTCTGTTACAGTTTCTTGAGGGCTAGTACCAACCCAAAGAGACAAATAAAAAATACAATCTGTTTTTGCAATTAGGAAAATCAACAGAACTCTCTTGTTTTATTGCTCTTGCTATTGTTTCTCTGTTCCTCTCTTTCTTAAGCATGTCTGAGTGTTGGTGGAATTTTGGTTCAAAGAAAGAACTACATTAACTGATGGCCTGATGAAGGCCATGCAGCTTTGATTCATTGTGTTGAAAGTGTGCTTCAGTGTAGGCTTAAGAATCCTTCCAAATGATTGTTCTTCTCTTCAAAAATCTGTCTTTGGGAGAATTTATCAAAATGCAAAAATAAAAATAACATTCAGTAATAGCTAAACTTTTACTGGAATTCTTCTTTCATACTGTTTTTTGATCTTTGTGGTGATCTTTAAACTAACTTCCATATGTACATATTGGGCACATACTATACATCAGGCCTTCTGCTAATCCCTGAAGTCCATTAACATGGTTAAGTAATGACCTGATACTAAAACAATACTGTGACGATGATTAGCATGAGCTGATCAGCTCTTGAAGTGGGTGGTTAAGAGAGCAGGACTTCACTAATGAAAACTGGGAGTACGGTATTTTTAAAGAGAAGATAGATATATCAGGTAAATGGGGTGTGCATATTCTATAAGCCAGAAAAATATGGCAATGTGAAGAATTAAGTTAAAAATTCTGTATGTAACAAGGTTTGTCTGTGTCTATAATACACTTGCTTTTTCTGATAATATTACAAGCAGATCTATAGTATTAAAGTTAGTGGATGGAAATGTGGAGAACGAGTGGGGAGAAAGTAAAACCAAAGAAAATTAGACAATATAATATGGTGACATGCTGAAGGACAGGTCAACCAATGCTTGTCCTTGTCTTTGGGGTAAGAATGTACCATTTCTTTTCTTCTGTCAACAAAATTCAGACTCATTGCTTCTCTACTGAGTTTGCTTTCATTAATATTTTTTTCCAATTTTCTAAATCATTTCAGTTCAATTTGGATAGCTCATTTTCTAAGATTCCACGATGACTTTATAGTCAATACTTTATCTTGTTTAACAGCTCTGTCTTAGTATCTTTCAAAAACAAGTAGATACTCCCTTTGACATTTAATGAAATTTTATATCCAAATGACCCCACCAGAAGTTGAAAATATCATAAGTTAAAATTTAATAATTGTCATATTTCTTTGAGAGAACAATTTCTTGCAGTATAAAATCTCAATAATGAAAGATCTAAGTATCAGAAAAATCCAGCATCACTAGGCTAAGACTTATAAATTTGCTCCTTTATTCATTAATTTAAACATTTATCATGATTTTTGTATATTCAATCGATAAAATACACAAGCACAATCTTTGGTCACACAAAAAAATGTTGCTTTGCTAAAAGAAGATGAACCATAAGGTAATAAAGATAGAGGATATGATTTTAAATAATATACAAAAGATTCAACCGTAAGCATCATACAGATCAGAAACGTTGCCAGGGACTGCCTCACCTGTGGCCCATACCAATTCTTTGGCACAGTTTCTCAGTTCACAGTGTGTTTATTATGGCATTGCCTGAGCAATTGTAAAATCATCTACATAACTTTCATATTTATTGTTTTATTTTATTATTCTTATGTAAACATGCAAGCCATCAGATTTTACCTCCATGTAACACTGAAAGACACTGCTTTTTGTAGTTATTTAGGAAGACCCATTTTTATTTATAGCAATATCTTCCTGTGATTTATAAAGCATGTTAACTATGTAGTCATATTTTACCTTGGACCACTAATTCACAAATAATGGCAGACTTATTATTAATTATGAAATCTCAGCCTAGTTTAGGTTTGTCCCACTAACCCTTATAACTTAAATTAACCCATTTATTTTAATCTATGTTCTTTCATGTGGTTTGCCACCTCATGTTTGGGTGGCTACTCTGCTCTTCTTCCACCCACAGTTATCTCTGTCACCAGAAGTCAAAACTTCTTTCTGGCTATTGGTCATTCATCTTTTTATTATATTAATAACAGCCATACTTTTCCACACAGTATACAAATATTCTTCCACAAAGCTATAGGAAAATTTCCCCTGGTAAGCACATCATGTAATGAATAGATATTATATCTGATAAAGCCACATGATTTTAAATTGTTTTCCTTTGCAGACAATCATGCACTAGCTATAACAACAAAGCATGTTTTCTTAATGGACGATGTACCTCCTCACGCCCAGTGTTTTGATTTTCTTTATAAGGGTGTATCTTTGAAAATGAGCACAGTGTCCTACTTCACTCTAGCAGACAACTTGACACAGCCTAGAGTCCTCTGAGAAGAAAACTTCAATTGACAATTGCCCAGATTAGATTGATCTGAGGTCATATCTGTGAGAGACTGTCTTGAGTGTTATTTAATATAGGAAGACCCCACCAACTGAGAGAGGAACCATTCACTAAGTAGTTGTTCTTGGCCTCTATTAAAAAAGCTAGCTATGATAGTTTGATTGTAATTGGCCCCCTAAGCTCATAGGGAGGTATGGCTTTGTTGAGGTAAGTATGGCCTTATTGAAGGAAGTATGTGACTATGGAGGCAGGCTATGAAGGCTCATAAAAGATGAAACCACACCCAGTATCTCAGCATTTCCTGTAGCCTACAGGTCAAGGTGTAAGAACTCTTAGGTTCCTTTTCCATCACCATGTCTACCTGCATGCTGCCTTGCTTTCCATCATGAGTATAATGGGCAAAGCTCTGAACTGTGAGCCACCCCAATTAAACATTTTTCTTTATAAAAGTTGCCATGGCCATAGTGTCTCTTCACACAATAAAACCCTAAGACACTAGCTAAGCATGAAACTGCAAGATATATTCTTCCACACTTTCTGCTTCTAGTTTCTGCTTGAGTTCCTTGTCCTTCATTCCTCAATAGTGAACTGTAAACTGTATGTGGGGTTAAACCCTTTCCTTCCTCAAGGTACTTTGAGTCATAGTGCTTGTAGCAGCAACAGAATGGTAATAGAGCACATCATAAATGAACTTATGTTACATTTTCAAACTTATGTAGATAGATATATAAGAGCTTTTCGTCATTTATGTATATGGCAATATTTTAAATATAAAGCATGGCAATTGTTCTCTCAATACTCTAGCTTTGTCTTTACATGCCTATAAAAGGAAAAAAAAGGCTATGTGACTGCAATGAGGCCAAATAATAAAATACTATTTAAACTACAAGATTTAGCTCTGACTATGAACTCCAATGCAGAGTTTCCCTTCTGTTTGATGGAAATTAATTAATTAATTCTCCCGAGTCTTTGCTTCTGTGTTAAGCAAACAACAATAACATTGAATAGGCATTCATGGTTTATACGGCCATTAAGTTAGGAAGATTTTAAAATACACAATCATACAAAAAATAGATAATTTTAAGAATAGTAAAGCAGTAATAAGATCGACATTAAGAAAAACTCTAACAAAATAATCCAAATTAATATATGAATGGCTTCATTATCATGCGGAATCCCAGTAAATTTCCCATCTGAAAAAATGGAGAAAAATTCTCTCTGCCTTGGCTACCTCAGGACATTCACTCTTTGCAAGACAGATGAGTAGAGAAACTGGATATGGCCATCCTAGGAGGTACATATAATTTATGAGCCACATGGAAGAAGGTATTTTTCAAAAGAGACTTCTCAGTTTTTAACATGCCAAGAGAAGCTCATCCCACGAAGGACATGCCCATTGTCAGATTTGAGTCATGAGTCTCTATAGGAGTTAACTCTGAACCTAATAAAGTATGCTGAAACTTCATTTAAAATGTAACATTTTAGATGTTGCATAAGGACTTAGGAATATAGATGAGGAATGCTGTACTTCAAAGGTGAGAGAATTGCCAATGTATTTTTTATTTGTCCACTGATACCTTTATTCTATTTGAAATTAAAATTTCTTTATATGTTCTGTATCTTTTTACTTAATTTTGGTTCCTATGAGTAAGGGAAGGGAAGAAACACATTATTGTAATGCATTTTCTGTAATAATATTGGTTTATCTCAGGTAGCTGTACTCAGAAGCAATGCAACACAGTAAAGCTACCTTAGGAATTGAAGAATATTATTGACATAATCATGCAATTTTGTTTCAGAGTGTTTCCATTTTGGCGTAGATTCAATATTTATAAGAGAACAAAACAATGCATAAAACATATCCATGAAACAATCTCAATATTGAGTCAGAAACCAACATAAGAATTCAATTTATAAACTGTTTGTTTCCATAAAAGCATAACCCACCTTCCCTAGATCTATCTTTTTTTGTCATCCTGTCCTAAGTAGATAGATCATCTAAAATTGTCATGATCTCACAGTTCCTTACACACAGGTCAAATCATTGTGTACGAGTGACTTTTCAAGTAACTATTAATCATATGTTGTAGGACTTCTAATTCTGAGCTTGTATAGTCTCAACAATGAAAATGAAGCAACAAAATTAATCTAGTCAGTTGATATCTGTATGTTCCCATGTGACTAAATTCTGTCTATGTCCAACAGCTTGATAAGAACCAAATCATCTGACTGCATAAAAGGTACTATTGATTGTTTGGTCTAGATGATATGGACTAGAACTTTTGGTCTAGATGCCACACCAATGGATCTCTACCTATACTTTCTTTAGACAAAAGCTTTTCTCTTGCCTACCAATTCTGGATACCCTTTAATCACTTCCCAAATTACCACACAGAGGCATAATAATAATTATAAATGTTTAGCCGATGGTCAGGCTTATTATTAACAAGTGTTTACATTTAAATTAAAGCATTTCTATTAATCTGTATATTGACATGTGGCCATGACCTTACCTCATTTTCTATATCTTTTATTTCCAGTTACTATCTGTCTTCTCTCAGACTCTGCACTTCTTCACCTGTATCTCTGTTTGAATTTCCTGCCTGTCTCTATTCTGCCTTGCCATAGACCAACACAGCTTTATTTATCAACCAGTGAGAGCAACACATATTCACAGCACACAGAAAGACATCACACATCAACTGTCATCCCTACTATTATGCTTTCCTTAAGCATGTTCATTACCATTATCTTTTTGCACTAGTATACCCTAATATTAATTAATCAGCATATAGGTTATAGATTTTCCCTTTTGTCTGAGATGTTTTTTGAACTATCATCATCATTAGTAATTGAAGTTATCAACAATTTGTCTCATGATTTATACAATGGCCTATTACAATATATTAGTCATTTAAATGGTTTTATTTTCAAATATAATATTTACTTTGAAATGACAGCATATAGAATTGTGGCAATAATCTAGTTCCATGAAAAAGATCAAAGAATATTTACCAAAGTACATGTAAATATCTGTCTCCATACATGATAAGATGTAAAAATTCCAAATCAAAGAGTTTGTAACTAAAAATGGTAAAGTAGTACTTATAAAAAGTACACTGTGCTTCAGAGCAGAGGAACGCATGCTATCACTAAGTTGTAGCTAATATCAGTGTCAATACAGCTTACCTCCTATGTCCTTTTGTACATTGTGTGGGTGAAATATGAAAGAAATAAGCACAAATCTAGCACATACATTAGTGGTGAAAATCCTATTACAACCTACATTAAATGACTAAGCAGTAATGCTAGTACTTGATCTGGCCATCCTAATTCATTTCTTCATTTTATGTCTTTTCTAACAATGTCTTTGAAGTTTACACTGTAAGTGTTATAAAAGGTAGCAGTTGAGTAGTCACATAACAAAACCATGTATCCACCCAGATTTTCTTATTCACATTTCTGATTTATATAATTAAAATATTATCTCATAACTAACTTATTTTGAGTTATTTTTTAAAAATTCTCTGAAATTATTATCTGTAAGTGTAGAGCATTTGCTTTATGGTATCATTCAACTGCTGACACAAGATTCTAAGCTTCATTATAGATAATGTAAGAAATAAAGCATATGGTGGTAGCATATTTATTTAATTCCAGCAGTCTGAGGGTAGAATCTGAGAGAAAGTCTGATTTACAAAGAAAGTTCCATGAAAATCCCTGTTCCCCTCCCCCACAAAAAAAAAACAAAATTAAGAAAAAAATGAAATAAATTATGCCAATCATATAATATTCATTATACCTTACTTTGTGTCACTCTGTGTTCATTTTCTAGGACCACTATTTTAAAAAGTGCTTATGATGGAGAAGACCACACACCAACAATCCATTTTCTCATAGCACGAAGTATGGAGGTCTACAATTGAGATGCCAGTTGAGTTGCTTCTTATTAAGAAATTGAAAGTGTTTATTCTAGGATTCTCTTTGTGACTTGTAGATGGCTACTGTTTGCCTGGGTTCCTTTACCTTTTATTTCCTGCATTTAAAAATATGTTATTTTTCTTAGTTATCTGAGATATTTGTAAAATATCTCTTAATCCTATTCATCTCCATTCTTCACCCCAACTCTTCTTTGATCCACTCCCTGCCTTATTGCCCTCTCCTCTCTTTTCTTTTTAGTATTTTTAATTGATTTTATTGAGATATACATTTTTCTGCTCCCCTTCCTTTTTCTCCCCTCCCCTTCAACCCTCCACTATAGTCCCCATGCTCCCAATTTACTCAGAAGATTTTTTTCTAGTTCCATGTAGATTAGATCTATGTATGTCTCTTTTAGGGTCCTCACTGTTGTCTGGGTTCACTGGGATTGTGATTTGTAGGCTGGTTTTCTTTGCTTTATGTTTAAAAACCACTTATGATTGAGTACATATGATGTTTGTCTTTCTGAATCTGGGTTACCTCACTCAATATGATGTTTTCTAGATCCACCCATTTGCCTGCAAATTTCAAGATGTCATTATTTTTTTTTCTGCTGTGTAGTACTCCATTGTGTAAATATACCACATTTTCCTTATCTGTTCTTCAGTCGAGGGGCAATTAGATTGTTTCCAGGGTCCAGCTATGACAATGCTGCTGTGAACATAGTTGAGCACGTCCTTGTCCTTGTCCTTGTGGTACAATTGAGCATACTTTGGGAATATGCCCAAAAGTGGTATTGCTTGGTCTTGAGGAAGGTTTTTTCCTAATTTTCTGAGAAATCACCATACTTATATCCAAAGGATCTGTAGAGCATGTGGGGTAAATGGAACACTCTTGCATTGCTGGTAGGAATGCAAGCGTGTTTTGTTTTTAAATTTATGCTTGAATGTGGAGCCATCTTCTGAAGGGTAGGCACTATGCTAGAAGTCACACACTTCAGAAAAGTGACTCATTTTGTAGGGTGGCAATTTTGTCCTATTGAATGTGTCCTTTACTTTAAAGAAGATTTTCAGTTTTAAGAAGCTCCATTTATTAATTGTTGAAAATAATTTCTGCAGTGTTCATGTCCTT
>JAQHUG010000017.1:8851626-8874108 GCA_028555095.1 Dicrostonyx torquatus | reverse complement strand
TTTGTTTGGTAAATTCTGTGCATTTGAATTTTCTACCTTACTTGCTCTTTGATTCCCAGCTCACAATCTCCACATGTTAAAGTGTTTGAAACCACAGAGATGTTTTATTTCAGTTTCTGGAGGCTGAGAACCTGGAAAGGTTTTAGAGGAATCCACTGCAGAGAGATGAACAAGGCTGTTGCCAATCAAGGGAGGCCAATCAGTTCTCCTCCCTGAGGAAAGAGATTTGCTTTTCTATCCCATCAGGTTGTACACAATATTTCGCTTCTGTCTTCTGTAGAACTGAAGACTTCTGAGACTACATTAATCTCCTGGGACTCAGGTACAGCTCTATACCATAGGGAATCTGTTAGCATGGGGTTCAGCCTCCTCCTACAAATAGATAGATACATAGATAGGTAAGTAGATAGGAAGGATGAAAGAAAGGAAGGGAGGAAGAAAGGAAGGGAAAGAGGGAAAGACTCAGCCAAAGAGAAACAGCGAAAGCAGAACAGAGGGAGACAGAGTTCATCCAGTCAAAACAGAGGATCACATAATTTCATCAACTCTATGAAACAGGACCAAAGAGTTGCTTTATAAGGGGGTGTTGTTCACACAAGCCAAAGTGGTGCTTTTAATTCATTTAGTTGCTTGATTTGATCACATAGTAAGTCCCATAATATCAAGGGTATAGTAGAGCTAAAAAATGTTTACAAAATGTATAAAAATATAAAATGTATGTAGTGAACCCTCTTTGCAACAAAAAGAGAAAGATAATCTTACCATTCTCTGTCACCTGTAAACATAACTTTTCTTTTAATAACCCAACAAAGCTTCCATTTGTATTTATACCTTCTTTTGGGAAAAAAGAATAGTTTCTTTTTGCTAAGTATGGAAGCAATGAGCAAAGGCAGGTCGGGAGAGGAGATGATTTCTGTTCAATTCTGTAGTCAACATGACCTTCCTATCTTTTCATTCATTTATTCAGTAGCAATTGATTGAGAAAATATATTGTGCTAAGAAACACAGAAGAAAATGGAAATTCAGAGGACTTGTTTGGAGTCTGACAGAAGAAAACCCTGTATATGACTAACATGTAATCATATTACTGGTTTTCTAAAATTAATCCTAAGAGTCTATTAGAATACCTAAGAAAACGTGTTTCTATGTCTGGTCTGAGGAGATAAGGAGGTTAGGGATGCTGGGAGAGGATTGCACAGCAGGTATGACACAGTGCTTTGTGAAGATAGTGTAAACATGTCTAGAGAGGGTTGTGTAGTTTATTAGCAAACACACAGATAAAGAAGACTTTTCAGGGTAAGTGGATATGCAGCCGTTATGTCATATACTGGAACTACATGAAGTGAGACTTTTATAATTTCATGAAAATGGGTCAACTACTTCTTTCTTGGAACTCAGGAATTCTTTTAGCAGAACTTAAAAAACATCCTGGAAGCAGCTAACCTAAAAATGTTATCAAAGAGGGAAAACAGACGGCTTTCTTTCCACATTCTTATTTGAGACTCACTTTGAATGTTGATTTTCTAAGTTATATTTAGACATTTTTGGGTATTAGAAAGACCCTATTATCTCAGAACATTGGCATCCACCTCTAGTTTTATACATTTTAAAGTAATTACAGGGAAATGCGAGTATTTATAGTTGACTTTGACTTTCTTAACAGTTATTTAATGAGACAAGCTTGCAATACTGCTCATGTGAGCCAAGAGCCTGGAAGCTCTCTGGGGTCTAATTAGCTCTTGATAATCTTGCCCCTTGATGACATCTATATTGCTATTCTAAAATACGCTTATTTTGGAAAAGGGCATATATTTAGGAGTGTAATAACATTAAACTGTCAGACCTGAGTGCTAACAGCATTTTGTTCAAACAGCTTTCAAAGAAGTTTAGCTCCCTCTGTATATGTGGCTTATCAGACAATCTCTAAGATGTTCAGAAGTTATGTTTATCACAACTATTTTTATTTTACTTTGAAAAGGAAGCCTTGCAGCTTGAGAACCTGGCTTTGATTTCTTTGAGTGGTAGTGTTTACAATTTAATCTATTAAAATTTTCATGAGAGCACGAAGCCACTTAGGGTGATATATGAAAGAAATAGCACTGGCATGACAAAGGGATTGAAGTCACAATCAAGGAAGCCATTCATATTTAAATGTTACATTCTAGAATCAAAAGCCGACAGTTCAAGTTCAATACCTACTTTCTCAGTGACTTTATGGAAATTATTAACCATATATATATATATATATATATGGTTAATATATATATATATCATAGAAAAAAGGTAAGGTAAAACACCCTCTTCAAAGTTGGATAGAATATGCATGTAAAAGTAGGATTTATAGATAAACTTTTGTGTTTAAGTATTGACCCAGCTAGCTAATTTTCTTTTTGCTAATGAAGATAAAAAGGGAGTAAGAAAATCTAAATATTCAGGAAAAAAAGATAATTTAGAAAAATAAAACAAAAGAACAAAATTTCTGATTTATGCACAAAATTTGCTTTCTAAATGCAGGAAGAAAAGGAATAGTTCTGTCAAGGAAAATTAAAAGGCACAATGCCAAGAATAAATAATAAGCAATAAAATTCAAGTAAATTACTAAAAAACAACCAAATTAACAATAAGGGGAAGATTTAGATATTGCTGGTGTTGGGACCAGAGCGGATCATCTGAACATGCCATTCATCATTATAATTATAAATAGAACAATGTATAGCTGAGCATCTTAATACAAAACCCGACGATGTAAGCAATAACTAAAGAGTGTGATTATTTCATAATGTTAAAGGACAGTCCCATGCAGTGACCCTGCAAAACAGAAGTAGGTCCTGCTACTGAACTTGAGCACAGCTGAAATGCAATGTTACTTTGTCACAAACGATGGTGAAAGGGATTTTCTTCAGAATGTGCCAACCCCTTCAAGAAACTATCATTCCTTGCCTCTTACTGGTCCACAAGATATGCCATGATAGACTGTTATGAAATTCCTGGAACTTAAGAAAGAAGTTTTCCACAGATCTGGCAGATATAATGAGAAGGAATGAACAGTCCACACATAAAGACTTACATGTCAGGGCATGTAAGCCATTGTGACCATTGTGTCTGTATTCCTCACTGAATACATTTTGCCATTTCAATTTAAGATTGTGTTTAAAAGACTGGTTACTCCTTGTTTGGATTTTTGGGGTAGGGATGTGGGGGTTGGAGAGAGAAATGCACACACACACACACACACACACACACACACACACACACACCAGAGAGAGAGAGAGCTTGAAGTTGGATAACTAAAGAGGTAAGTAGGATCTTTAAGGAGTTGGTGGAAGAGAAAGATTATAATCAAAATGTATTGTTTAAAAAGTTTAAAGGAAAAGAAAAAGAATGGGAAAAGGTAAAGAAAAGTTGATTCTTGGGCTGCAGATAATGACTTACAAATTCTAGTAACTCCAGATCCAGGAGATCCTATGTACTCTCCTGGCTTCCATAGGCATGTGCAAAGGCATGCTTATACCTATGCACAACCACACATGCCTATGCATAGTTAAAATAAGCTAATAAATAGACCATAAACAAGTAAAATGTAATATTTAATAAACCAACGAGAAATACATGAATAAAAAGCAAACAGAGACAAAATAATAAAGGTTAATTCTGGATTGAATTTATGTGAATTTCAGTGAGAATTTTCAACTACTTATTTTCTCCTGAGTTGGGCAAAAATAATTTTAATTCATGTAGAATATTCTATGCATACTACTAGCCAAAAGAAATATGAAAAAAAGGATTAATGGGTCAATGACAAATAAGAAAAAGTAATGTTTTTTACATCAAAACACAAATGTGGAAATACTGAAAGAACAATTAGAGTAATAGGAGAGATTACAATAAAATAACTGATATACATGTGTACATATCGAGAGAGAGAGAGAATTGACAAAGATGAATTATTGCCTCTAAAAATAAAAATAATTATTAATCAAATAATGCTAGGATATTGTACTATCCCTCATGTAGCAAAAAGGAGACCTGGTATATTTAACTGTGTACAGTAATATAATGAAGAAACTGGCAAGAAATACCTTTATTCAACAAGGTCCTTGTTATCACTGAGGGTATATGGGAGAGACAGATGTGAATACATATTCTCACTTTACTATTTTCAACAGTAGTCTTCAGTTCTTCTCTCTTAGAGGGCACATGATGCATAGTGCTATATTACATTCTAGAGTTGTGTTTCTCAAACTTCTTAATGTTGTGACATTTTCATAGAGTTCCTCATGTTGTAGTGACCCCCAACCACAAAGTTATATTTATTGCTGCTTCATAACTGTAATTTTGATACTGTAATGATGTGCAATGTAAATATTTTGGAGATAGAGGTTTGGAAAAGGGATCTTGATACACAGGTTGAGGACCACCGATCTAGAATGCT
This sequence comes from Dicrostonyx torquatus, assembly GCA_028555095.1. Taxonomy (NCBI): domain Eukaryota; kingdom Metazoa; phylum Chordata; class Mammalia; order Rodentia; family Cricetidae; genus Dicrostonyx; species Dicrostonyx torquatus. The sequence continues at coordinate 8,869,676 of JAQHUG010000017.1, read as the reverse complement.
GGAAAAGATTTTTTCTAAGGACAAAGCTACTCTTTATAATCTTTGGATGACATTCCATCTTTTCTTCAGCATTTCAGACAAGGACTTTTTGTGGTGGAAGGAATAGGAAAGCTCCCCATAGACTCAAGTGTTTGAATACTTGTCCCATAGGCAGTTACACTATTAAGAGGTGTGGCCTTTTTGAAGGAGATGTGGCCTTATTGGCAAAAGTATGTCATTGTTGAGGTGAGCTATGAGATCTTAAGTGCTCAAGCTACACCTAGTGTGACACAGAGCTGTTTCTGCTGCTTGTGGATCAAGATGTACAACTCTCAGTTCCTTCTCCAGGACCATGTCTGTTGGCATGCTGCCATGGTTTTTGCCATGATAATAATGGACTAAGCCTCTGAAACTATAAGCTATTCCCAATTAAATAAGAATTGCCAAGGTCATGGTGTCTCCTCACAGCAATAAAACTCTAACTAAACCACTTATTCACAGCAAAAGGTAGCTCTATTCTAATGTTCAGCAAAATGTGTTGGGGTCCTGTGCTAGCCCGGACCATTTCTCTTGACAAGACCGCTGGTCTCTGGACCAGCGCGGAGGCACAGGAATAAAGGCACAACTCACATGGCTTAATCAAGAGGGAGATTCTCAGTGGTCCCTCCTGAAGTCCTGAGTTCACATCCTCAAGAATTTCCCTTGTTTATTCTCCAAACAGCTTTTATACCAACACATAAACTGAGCGTGAAATACACCAACATTCTGTCTCCTAGGTAACCAGGTGAATAGCATTTTGTCATGCAGCATCCATCTGTCTACTGTGTATGCTAGCTGTCACGTAGGCTTGAATTAGCATCTCTATCAGACATCCTCCAAATTACAAAGAAAGGAGCAACAACATCCTGATCTTTTGTTAGTTAGGGCAGTGACAGCCTGTCTGCAGGGCTATGTGACCACCTCAGGTGGGGCCTATGGCTTCAGAGTCTGGCTGCAACACCATACAGAAATATGGACCTACAAAGATAGTCATATTTTTGTGTTTGTCCATGTCCTTTTTGGGGTTTCTATTGTTGTGATAAAATGCCATGACCCAAACCAATCTATGATGAAATGGCTTATTTGGCTTATAGTTCAACATTGTAGTCCATCATTAAAGGAAGTCAAGACAGGAACTCAAGCAGGGATGTAACCCAGAAAAGGGAGCTAATGCAGAGGTCATGAAGGGACGCTGCTTACTGGTTTGCTTCTAATGGTTTGTCCAGTCTCCTTTTTAATAAAACCCAGCAACACCAGTTCAGGCACAGCACTAACTACAATGAGCCGGGCCTTCCCTATCAATCACTCATTAAGAAGATTCTCTTCTACAGCTGAATCTTATGGAGGCTCAATTGGTGTTCCCTCCTTTCTGATAACTCTAGTTTTTGTCAAGTGGACATAAAACTAGCCAGCAAAGCTTACAACATTTTTAAGCTTTATTGTGTTCCAAACACTGTTAATGTTAATAGAATATCAGTCCTGATATTATACACATACAAATTACGCTATGCCAATTTAGCAGGTTGAACTTATATATTTGGAAACATGTATTTAACAGCAATTTTAGAAATAGTGGCTAAAACATGAAGTTTTAAAATTTTTTCATGCATTTTTTTTTAAAATTGAAAATTCTTACAACATATTCAGATCACAATTTTGCTTTTCCCATTTCTTCCCAAATCCTCTCCACCTATGCAATCATCCAACTCATTGCAATATTTTTCTTTTTACTAAACAAAAGTCAAGTATGAAAAGCAAACAAATCATAATAATAATAAAAACAGCCCAAAGCACAAGAAGCACACATATACACAAAAAAAAACTGCTGTAACACAAAATCAGAAATCAGAATACATAAACAAAACAATGTGATCCAAAAAAATCTACAAAACAATCATGGAATTTGCTTGGCATTGACTGTCTACTGATAGACATGGGGCCTGAGTTTAAATGTGTTTTGTATATCCAGTAAGACTCCATTGAAGAAAACTAATTTTTTTCTTTTTGCTAAAAGTAGCCAGAAGGAGACAGCTTCGTGGTTTGGCATAGGTACTTGTGTCCACTCCCCTTCTCAGGGCTAAGACCATGTTGACTTCAACCTGTAAGGCCCGGTGTATGCTGCCACACTCTGTAAATTCCTATGTGCATCAGTCCTACTGTGTCTGGAAAAACATTGTTTCCTTGGTGTCCTCCAACCCAAATGGCTCTTACGATCTTCCTGCCTCCTCTTCTGCATTGTTCCCTGAGTCCTGATGGGATAGGTTTTATGTAGACTTCTCATTTAGAACTAAGTGTTCTGAAATCTCTTACTCTCTGCACATTGTCAAGTCGTGGGTCCTTGTATTAGTTCCAATCTACACTAAGAGGAAGCTTCTCTGATCATGGTTGAATGAGACAATGATCTATGGGTATAGCAGAATGTCATTAGGAATCATTTTATTGCTATGTTCTTTTAGCAGAAAAATAATTTGATTTTTACCTAGGCCTGTGTTCTATCTGGTCCCAGGTTCTGGGACACATGAAATGTAGGTTATGGTTTCCTGCTCATACAGTGGGCTTTAAAGTCAAGTGAATTGGTGAATCTCATAAGGTGTGTTCCACTATAATCATTTTTTAAAAAGTTGTATTAATTTTTTTCTCTGATCATTTCATATGTGAATTATAATTTCTCTCTCTCTCTCTCTCTCTCTCTCTCTCTCTCTCTCTCTCTCCATGATTTCTCTTATCTCCCTCCCATCCTTATGACCCTTTGTAACCATTCCCCCATTTTCTAGCATTCCCTTACCCAGATTCATGGTGTGTGTGTGTGTGTGTGTGTGTGTGTGAGAGAGAGAGAGAGATAGATAGATAGATAGAGAGAGAGAGAGAGAGAGAGAGATCTAGTTTAATAAAGTCTGTCTTGTATAACTATTGAACTGGAACAAACTTTCCTTGGTTGGGGAAAAGTGAGTGCACAACTAAAAGCAAGTAGAATATGTAGTTCAGGCATAAGTTATACGGCCCTTAGTATCCACTGCCCATCCAGTCCTGATGGTTGATGATCAGCTTTTTATGTAAATATACTGCAGGACCATGAGACACTTTGGTGTAGGAGAGTCCTTTTGTATGTCTGTTGCTTTCATTCGTTAAATAAAGACACTTTCTTGGCCTTTTGATAGGGCAGGACTTAGATAGGCAGGGAAAAGAGAACAGTATGCTGGGAAGAAGACTGAGTCAGAGAGAGCCGCCATGAACTGCCAGGGTCAGACATGCTGAATCTTCACGGTAAGCCCACTACCTCATGGTGACTTAAAGACTATTAGAAATGGGTTGAGTCAAGATGTAAGAGTTAGCCAATTAGGGGCTGGAGATAATGGGCCAGACAATATTTTAATTATACAATTTCCATGTAATTATTTCGGGTATAAGCTAGCCGTGTGGCAGGGAGCCAGGCAGAACAAGGGTCCCAGCCCTGTGCTTATTGCAACAACACTTAATGCATTTTCATTAATTACTTTAAAGATATTGGTCTTTTATTTTATTGTGATTTCCAACTTATGTCTTTAACCCTTCTCAACTTATTGTTGGTAGAAAGAATGAACATAATATATTTTTTGTTTCCATTTTATTATATTGTGAGCATTTGGATTACTATGTTTTAAAATTGTCCTAAAACAAATTACATCAAATCTACATCATTGTAATTTTTTATTCAAATCATTATTATCCATATATTTGTCTTTTACTCATTTGGCTTTTAATGCTGCAATTGTTGAACCTAAAATGCAAAACACAGAATTTGTTCAAAAGTGGGAAGCTATTGGTGATGAGAGAACCTATGCATTTACATACTGCTAAGCTAGAAATTTTTATTAAGTAAAATAACTCACAGCTAAGACATCATCCATTTTAAGGTACACTGCCCTTTCTGAAATATTAGTAAGTTAAAATGTTCCTATTTACACAGAACAATATGCCAGTCATACTCAATGTTGGGGATTTTTGCAGCTTTTCTTATTAAATGTTACATGTGCCACTTAACCAGATCATAAATACGCAAACATTGTGTACAGAAGTACATATGAAAGGGATCCACTCGCTAGAATAAGACCATAAATTTTATCTTTAATAGATGGCCATGTATTCACCATGTATAAAATAATCCTATTGCTTTAAAATTATATCTAGGATTATAGTTCTTTCCCAATCCTCTATTTTCATCTTTTAACAAATCAAATCTTAAAAATAAAAATATGTCCTTTAGACATATACCTTACATCTTCTTTAATAATTCAAATAACCTCATTTTAAAATTTATTTCAATTGTACCCTTATTGTTAGTCTTACAAGCCTGAGTTATTCCATTTAAAATTAGATAATAATCTCTGGCTAGGCTTTCTTTGGGTGCACAGTTATTTTGTTTACTACATTTTGTTCAGTTGAGGTTTTGCTCTCATGAGAATACTGCTCACCACCCTGCCTAGTTTCTGGAGACAACCACACGTCACAACTGTCTCTGTGAAATCCTTATGGGAATTTCTACTTTTTAGGCCAAATTTAGATTAGTGTGCAGACTTGAAGTGTTTACACTGCATTAGGAGCTCCACACACGTGTGGTTTCATTGGATGTTCTGATTCCATGGGACGATGGTTTCTATTAGTGCCTCAGGGGCATGGTACTCTTCCCACCCAGAAGTCAAGGTTGGTGAGTGGAGAAGTTTTATTGGAATGAGGGTGGTAATAGCATCCTTCCAAAGTATGTAATACAAAGACTTCAGTACCTGATCCAGGGTATTAATCTCTCTGTGCTGCTTTAGTATATGAAAACTAAAAAGAGTTTTGGCTCAACACTCTCTTGAAGGCTTCATACCCACAGTAAGATTACTATCTAGGCCAGTGCTGGTCCAGCTACAAAACATCTGAACATATCCTATTAAGATAGCCAAGCAGAAATTTCTTTGCATATTGTAAGTTCTTTTATTTAAAAAAAAAACCAGAAAAGCAAAAAAGGCCTTTTTTCTCAGCTTATCTGTCAAGCCAGGTAAGACGTTCTTCCCCTCACAGGAAAAAAATCTTTGGGCCTCTAACACTCAACAGCTAATCGCAAAAACTGCTTCTAAGCATGATGTCCTCCAAAGAGCAGGAGAGGACTTGGGATTGCCTGCTGGCCAAAAGCTGTCTCATTTTTGCTCATCTATTCCTCCCAGATCTGTCTAAAGGCATTTGTCATTCAAGGTGACTGCTCTTTAACAGGTTTCATAGTCCAGGATTAACAGGTTTCAACCTTCAGAGGTTCAAAGTTTTCAATTTCCTCTAATAGCCTTCTACCAGTTCTCTTACAGGTTCCTAAAAAGATCCATTGCTACACAAAATCAGGTCTGGTAAAACCCAAGGTTTTAATTTTCCAGTTCTAAGCATAATTTTCAGGTTACTCCTGCTGCCTACCCAAGACCAACCTACAAAATGCTCCCAGGACAACGCCAACCAGCTCCTGAGACACCATTGGTACCAGCTCTCTGGATTACGGACACCTGCCAATTCAAATCTGGTTTCTTCTAGCCCTACTACAAAGGTCCAGTAATGACAATATTTTTTTCTCCTAGACACCGGCCTTCTTACCTCCCTCAAAAAAACAATTGCCTGGTGTCTCCAGAATGACAGCTGACAGGATGCCTCTCCAGCCATACCACCTGCTAAAGTGGATCCACCAATAGCCAGCGCTCCCCTCCCCATGTCAGCTCATGCCCACAGGAAGTAGCCAGACTGGAGTCTATGCCCTTTTTCCAAAGGGAGCCTAAATGTCTGTCATAATTATCACTTCAATTTCCTGTCACCGTTATATCCAAAGAGTCTGGAATGTTAAGTTGGGAGTGTAGCCCCAGCCCCTGGCCTGGGAGTTGTTTTGCTCAGGGAGGGGATCAGGACCACTCCCACAGGATATTTAAGGGGCCTCCTAGAGGAGGAACTCATGGTTTTCAGGTCTGCATGGGCTCCCTCTTGTCCTGTCTCCCCACCATGTGCTCAGCCACCCGAGAGCATAATCCTTAAAACAATGCGCATTTTGAAAAAAAAATTTTTTCTTATTTTTCCTTTTATTTATATTTTTTCTTGAAGTTTTATGGATGAATTCATTGTGTTTTGATCACATCCACTCCTCACTCTCAGACTCCCCACATGAAATCTCTATCTCAATTTCAAGTCTTCTTTTATAATTATTTACTTATTTGTTCATATGTATATTGGTATGAAGCCTAAGTAGGGCCTGTGTCTCAGAGTTTTTTCAAATCTGCCTTAGCTATCATTTCGCTTTTTGTCTCTAAACTCTTGATTCCTATCAAATTTGAAAATCATCTGGATATGCTTTCAAATCAACATTGCAGGAACCCCAGTAATTATGTGAGATATTGTATCTGTATTCAGCACGGTCAAAGCAAGCTAATTCTATGTAAAACACAAGGGTTATCTTTTTGGGATTTTTTTGTTTGTTTGTTTTTATTGGTATTGCTTATTACCCAGAGGAAATAGCACTGTAACTTAGGAAACCATTCTAGATATATTTAAGCCATTTGCCAAAAAAAATTTCAGTATTTTTTTACATTCACAGAATTGCATCTTTAAGGGATGATATGACTCTGACATTTCATGAAAATCAAACTTAGATAATTTTTATGGAAATATGGTTGTTTTTTTATTGTTTTCAATATAGACCTTGACTTTTTAGCAATATCCTTAATCTAGCTGAACAATCATAGGAGAGTTGAATTAATTATTTATTCACCTGCAATTGCATTTCTCTTCTTACATATTTCTTTACAATTTCTAAATAATTAAGTAGGCACATTTCATGACACAGGTAGTGACTAAGTATAGTTTATTATCACAGATACTCCTTGGTTCTCCCACTTTCTGTAATGAAAATTTAAAAGAGCTGATGGTAAATTCTTCAGTTGCTTCTGATTTTCCTGGTAACTCATGTTCTTCATTATGCTGTTAGAGAAACAGCACATACACACAAAAATGTTTCCACTTTGGTAACACTTGTAAAGAATGGCTTGCTAATATCATATAGAGAAAGCTAATACATTTTATCCTCAAAAATAAATATTTTGTTGCCTTGTTGTTTTTTTGTATCTTCCTTCTCTTCTTGGCTCTACCATCCCCAAGTAGTATTCTTTGGGAGGACGGGGCACAGAGGTTCTTGTTCTTACAGAGAAGCACTTTAAAACCTAGAAATGTTAATCACATTGGAGTGTCTCCTCAATGGAGTTGATAAAATCAAATACTTGCATTTAATTAAAAAAACTGAGAATAGATTTTCTTAATGACCTGGTGACCTTTTGCTCTCTGTGGAGGCAGACCTCTCCCAGATTTCTCAGAATGATTATCCCAGACCATTTAGAGAAGATGTCACATGTACTTTATGATTTGCTGAATTACATGCTATGGATCAGAGAGCATGCTATATTCTAGGCCTGTTAGTTCTAGAAGCCAGTCTCATGGTCACATGTACTTAGTAAAGGAGTTCCTATGTAGTCACACCTTAAGCTTTGCTGTGCACCTGGAATTGAACTGATTGGGCTGATTGTTGCCTGGAAACCTTTTCCAGAATTGTACTGTGTTTTAAATACGCTAGCAACAAGCCACCTGGCATTAGACTCCCTGAAGAGGTTGGCAACATCAATCTGCACTGGGCTTTCACTGTCTCTTTGTGTGGTTTGTTTCCTTGTATGACATCTGCAGGCCCTCACCTCTACATTCATTTAAATAGGGGAATCAGATATGCCTAAATTAGTAGTTGTTTAACATTTGATATAGACAACTGTCAGATTGTTTAGTCAAATACATTGTTTTTAAATCTGGAAACATGCATATGTTTAAGCTGAATAACCTGAAACAGCTCAAACTGGTGCTCATGTTTCCACATATCTCTGACACTGGCTATCTTCTGAGCACCTGATAACCATGGCCAATGCTCTAAGCCTCTTATATGCATTCTGTCAATCCTGAGACCAGCATGTCAAGTTAGGAAACATTGTGCCTATTTTAGAAGTAGGAAAATTGGAGTTTCTAAGAGATAAAATTGCACAATCAAGTTCCCATAACTTTTACTTAATTGCCTTGGGATTTGGATCTGGGTTTGTAATAATCTAAATGTATCCCCTTTCCATTACAAAATCAAGTTGTCTCTAAATTGGTTATCAAACCATTCATTTTTGAGCCTAGACCACGTTGATGAGAAAGCCCTGTCTTTTTATTTGTTTTCCCTTGGAGGAATATTCTCATCTCTTCACTGCTAACTTGATCCTATATTGACAATAGTAAGTCCAAACCCTTTGACTTGGGACACTACGTATTATTCTCAGGTTCCACTCAGTTGGGTATGGTGTGGATTAAGTTTTCAAGTTTTCCACATTAATCATCCTATCCTGGCATGGTCCTGCCTACACTGACTGGATGAGTTCCTTTTGGCAATATCTTACTGCAAGTTTTTTTGTTCCTCAATTGTCCATGGTTTTGAACACTTTTGACGTATTTTCTTTAATGTGATGAGAAATTCCTCAGAATCTACACTCGCTTGTTATTAATAAAACTCTTTCTTCCATGGAGTTATTTTCTTCTGCACAATTGAAATTTTCATCCATTTAAGAACTTGAAACTGAAGTTTAGAGTCAAGTTTAGATCACGAAGATGATTGGTTAATTATCACAAAAATCAGAAACACATTCTCCTTTCGCCAACACTGCCTACATTTGAATTCACCATTCCCGACACTTCCTATGCTCACCAGCCTTTCTTCTTCTTCTTCTTTTTATGAAACAAAAAATTGGAACAGTTTTGTAGCACACACATATGAACTTAGAAGCTACCATGTGAGTCTTAACAATAGTCTATGTCTTTCCAGAACTGAATGTTAGCATGCAGTGATTTTCCCTTTCTTCAAGCACTTTCCTTTCACTCGTTTGCCCATCCTTTCCTAAATAATCTTTGTCTTGCCCTCCTTTTCTTTGTTCTTTTGTATGCTTTATGACAATGCACAACACTGTATTCAGCCAATGGGCTTACTATTCACACACTCTTAGAGACTCTGTTCTCACTCTTGTCTACTTGACATATTCTAAATGATGTTTGCATGGCACTTCTACCTTCATTCTGATAGATCCTTCATACTGAACCAAACTACTGTAGGTACCTCATCCCACCTCAATACCTGTTCTGTAGCCATATGGCCAGGGTCTATGACTAGCCTAGCCCTTTTAGCTTCATTCTTTCCAGTAATATGTGTTGATTTAGGAATCTCCTCTGTGTGCTGTGAATGCCATTGGTTAATAAAGAAGCTTCTTTGGGCCTATTGCAACACTGAATATGGTAAGGCAGGAATTCCAAATAGATAGAGGAGGAGAAAGGAGGTGGTCTCAGATAAGCTATGTAGCCACCACAGAAGACAGAGCCAGACAGAACCTTACCAGTGGGCTACAACCATGTGGCAATACACAGACATATAGAAATGCGTTAATTTAAGATGTAAGAGCTAGCCAATAAGAATCATAAGCTAATAGGACAAGAAGTGTTGTGATAATACAGTTTCTTTGTGGTTGCTTCAGATCTGGGCAGCTGGGAACAAACAAGCGGCCTCCACCTACAATGTGTGCTGTCAAACTTGGAGGATAACTTGATTCTTCTTTCCTCTGAGCTACCAACATCCAACCACTATATATCTTCAATCATATTTCTGAAATCTTTAGAATCTATCATCACCTCTTCAATTTACAAGTATTGATATCATCACAGAATTAGGTTTTTATATCCACCAAAGCTTATTTTTCTCTCCTGAACATTTTCTTTCACCCAAACACAACTCATAATACTCACAGGTAATATTTAGATCTTCAGAAAAAATATATTCTTTACTTAAAATCCTTTCTGTTTTTTCCCATGTATACTCAAGCTCCTGGACAAAAAATTGATATGTTTAGGTATCAGAAGATCTAACATTGTGCTAGCTCTTGAAGAAATATGAGGTTCACAGAAGATAGAAATAGCAACTATCAATACAAACATCACAAGAGTCTTGGTAAATAGACAGTATGTTCAGTAAAGGATGAAAATTTCAGTACTATTGAAGATATTTTTCCACTTTTATAGGTGACTTATGAGCTAGAATTTGAATTTCCAAAAGACTAAGAATGGTCTTAAGTCATAAGTATACCAACAAGATCATTGTATATATTATATATACTATAAACAATATTTGTAGGCATCATTATTTAAAAGAAATAGTAATGTTTAAGGAATGTCTACTTTCTAATTTTCCTTCTCTGAATACTTCTAGAAGGCTTAATAGTAGAATAGCAAAGGCAAAGTGATGGGGTTAGTCTAACATTGCTAATAGAAACAAGGGGGTGAATTATTTATAAAGAATGTGAAAACATTTATGAAATATACTATCTTTATCATCACAGGTCAGTAATGCTAAAAAAGACAATGATAAAATATTTTTTCTGAAAAGAATCATTTATTGATTCCAATTCTCTAGCTACTGTGAATTTTAAATTAATTAACTTTTACAACTGTGTGTGTTCAATTAAATTTTTTTTCTTAAAACATGAAGCAAACAAATAAGCACACTGAAAAATGTATTATTTTGCCAGGCAAATGAAGACTTCAGTTTGTCCATTTAATGCTAAATTTGATTGATATAATTAAATTATTTTAATCTGTTCAGACAATTGTATATGTATATTTCTCTGATCAAAAATAACATCATCAAAATTATGAATCCATTACTTTCATATCTTCCCAATCAGTTTCCTGACTTAAGTATATGCCAAATTCAATCAAAGTTATCAATGCTTTTTTTCCCTGCCCTCACTATTCACTTTATTTTATGGTCATTAATTAAAACAAGTTTGTGTTACATTTGTGTGAAATGATTCTGTCTGGGTGTTTGGTACACCAGCTGTAGTGTTAAGAAACTAAAAGTGTATAAATATTACTTTCAATTTTATGGACACAAAGCTCTAAAAGGAAGCTGTCTACTGGCAGAGGAAAATATTCAGGTGAAACAAATGATTCAGGCAGAGATGTGAGGCAGGTGGAGGCAAGAAGGACCACAAAGAAAAGTTTCCCACCAGTTCCAATGGTCAAACATGGAAGATGCTCTTGCCTTGAGGAGACTCACCAGCTTCTGCCTGTGGAAATGACTCGCGCTGTTTTCTTTACAGATCCTATCAGAGTTTGTGAAAAGGTTTCTCATTTGCTTTTACCTCTAGGATATAGCTGATGAAAAGTCTCATCTTACTTGCAATGACTACAAAGCCATCATTCCAAATATGACATATTAATTTCACAGTCACAGGATGGCTTTGTAACTGCATTTCCTTTCTTTCTTTGATATAAACTTAATGAAGCAAAATTCAAAGCATAAATGCAATATGCAGAATAATACTGGTAGTTACTTGCTGACCTATGCTACGGCATTAAGGAACAAGGTTACACTATAAGTAAGCCACAATATATTTTGCCAGTGTTATTACTGCGATTATATGAAATAACCATTTAGGTTGTTCTCTTGTAATAATGCTATCACCTGGCGTTATGGGACCTTTCTGCTACATTCATTACTATAATATCTGAATAGCAGCTTCTCATTGAGTTTCAACAACATCCAGGATTCCTTCCCTACAGCTAGATCAGACACAAGGCAAGAAAGAAATCCTGTTCAACAGTTTAAGATTCAGATTGTCTTGTCCATTTAAAAGTGTTTCTTCTTTTTGAAGCTGTGTTTGTTTGCTCTATCTATGAAATAATGCTTTATGCTACTTTTTCGCCAGATTCGCCATTGTACATTTAAGGGCTAAAGACAAGTGAATTAGATTATAGTCACTCATACAGTTAAAATTTTGCTGGAAGCTTTAAATAAATGATGAATGGATCAATAGTTTTAAAGTTGAAAGTATTCTCAAGTTGCATAAATTTATTATCTAAACTATTGAAGCTTATGATTGGTTAGATCATTAACCAGGATCATAACCCCTTAATATGAATTTGGCCTTCCAGTCCATATTGAGAACATAAAACAAAATTTATGAGTATTTTGTACAATTAAGTCTCATATGAGATAAGACTTCACAGTATTAATTAGACCTCTGTAATTTTAAACTATATGATACAGTACAATATTTCAAAAGTTTATATAATTCCAAAAGTGAGAAACTTGAACAGTTTAAGGCCAGCCTGAGACACAAAATAAAGCAACAAAAAGACTTTAATATTTAATGTATGCAATAGTGAATACTGTAAACATATACATATATGCTTATCATATATATTTCATATATACTCATGAAATAAGATTTTAAAGACAGGCTGGTTGTTGAAACTGCATTCCCTTCCTTTCTATAATACAAGCTTCAAAGCACAAACATGGCATACAGATTAATACTGGTAGGTACTGAGCTGACCTATGCTACATCATTAAGGAACAAGGTTGCATATCAAGTAAACCACAATATGAAATATATTTCATTAACATAAAGCATACCATAAACAATATATCCCACAAATGCTTCCATCTTAGTTTTGTGGTGCTTTGACAAAGTGACTTAAGAGAGAAGAGGTTTATTTGGTCCATGAGTTAAGGTTAATGTCTATATCACTGCAGGAAATCACTGTGGCAGAAACTTAAATTAGCGAATTCAATGCCATTCACAGTTAAACGCAGAAAACATCACTAACCCGTACATGATAGTCTTCTGCTCACTTAATTCTTCTGCAGTTTTTCTTAGCAATGGTGCTGGCCACACTGGCTGGGTCTTCCCCTTTAACTTACTCAAAATAATTCCCTACAGACAAGACCACAGACCACCTCAGTGTAGATGATCCATAATTGTCCTTCCATTCTCCAGGAATTCTAGATTGTATCAATCTTTAAATTAAAATAATAACCACGTTATCATTTCTTTCCTTCTTCATTCATTTATGTGTTTTGTCACAAGCACAATCATCATGAGATAAACTGTTTTAGAAACACCTAAAACATAGTACTGTGTGTACCGGTACACACACATGCTGCCCAGCAAATCCGCTTTCTCATTATTAATACGTTATATTTGGTAATTAATATTTCATGATCATCCAAACATCTGCTAGTCATCATTCAACACTTTTTAAAATAAACTTGGTATTTAATATATGATAGAATTTTTTCTTCCATGTCTAGATTACTTACTTAGCACAATGCTCTCTCTTTTCAGATAAAGTGCTTCAAATGTCAAAACTGAGTTTTCAAAGATGAAGAGTTTCTGCTGTGTACATATATAGTTCATTCCCTTTGGCATTTATCCACTACCAGACATTTCCTTTGCCTTTGTGACTCCTAATTATCAAGAATGCTGCAGTAACATAAGAACACAGTGATCTCTATCAGACCCCAATTTCAATTCTATTGAATGCACAACCTGAAAATCATAAAGCAATTTTATTTTTAATTGCTTATGAGTTGTCAACTGGTTTCCTTGTGAGTAACATATCTGATGTTTCTTCCATTTACATTCTTATCTTCTAAACCGGAAGGACACACATTGTGGCTGTTGCCATCGTCACTGTTGTGATCACTATTATTAACACCAGTTTTAACAAAGGTGACACTCACTGTGACTCTGATTTCATTTCTTTGATTATTTGCAGCAGTAAATGCCTTTCCATTTTACTTTTGATTAGTTAGTCCTATCTTGTTTTTTTATTTTATGAGCAATATGTGTTTATTGCCATTTCCCTTTAAAATACAATTAACTTACTTGTGTCTCTATTTCTTGATGAGGAGTTGTAGACATACTTTATTTTTAATCATGTGAAAACTAATTCTTTATTATCTATAGTTTGTATATATTTTATTCTATAGGCTATCATTACCTATTGTGTATTATTTCTGTTGCTGTACATATTCCATTTAATTAATGTAAAACCACTTGTCTTCTTTTTGCTTTTTTCCCCTCTTCTCTTGGTGCATATCAAAGAAATAAATTGAAAAGGCCAATATCAGGAAGTGTTTGCTTTATTTTTTACAGAAACTTTTAATGTCCCAAGATTTATGTCTAAATAATTTATTTTTCTTAGTTTTCTCTGTGGAAAATAAAATGTGAAATATATTTTATGTTACTAGTACAAATTTCATTGTCCTGGTATCATATAATGAAATAGCCTTTCTTATATTTCATTGACATACTTTTATTTTAAACAATATTTACTCTTTATTGAGCATCTTATTTATGTGCACAATGTAGTTTGATATTTTGCTTTCCCTATTTCATTCTTCAACTCAAACTGGCTGAACTCAAAATGTCTCCATGTCTTCTTTTCTAATATATATGTATGTATATATATATATATATATATGTATGTGTGTGTGTGTTTCAATACTACATATACACATCTATCATATAAACACACACACACACACACACACACACATATATATATATATATATATATATTTATACCACTAAAATCTCTTACTTCTGTCTACATATACATGACCATTTGGTATGGGTCCCTTCAATGGATCAGGAACAAAATGGAAATATTCCTTTCCCTCTGCTAGTAGGTGTCAACATCCAATAGTTCCTCAACCAGGACTAGAATCTCTGTATCTCCTTCCCAACCCATACTGGAATGTTGACTTGCATGGCCTTTCACAGGGTTTGTACAGAAAAAAATAAGGACAGCTTCTATGAGTTCATGAGTACAATAGTTGTGTCAGGTCCTGACAATAGTGGTTCAACACAGGACTGGTTCCTACTCTCAGTGCTCATATTCTTTCTGCTCATCTTTCACAATGATGTCCCTAGAATTGGGGTCAAGTGAATAGATGCTTAATATAAATGTCTCTTGTCATGATGATTGATCACAGTTTCTTACAGTAAGACCAGCTATGAGTCTCTGTGTTAAATTATGCCTAGTGCAAAGAGAGAGAGAGAAACTTTTCTGACAAAGATTGAGAACAACAAATATCCATGAGTATACATATAAAGATTTTAAAAAGGAATTTAAAACCAATTGCACATGACTTCCTAATCCATGCTCTTTTGACCAGGTTTATACTATTAGGCAAGATTCTTTACTGCAGAGCTTCTTAAATCTAAACAGGAAGTAGTTAGCTTCCCCAGTAGCAGTTATGCCACTAATTGCACCATTAGGTACCTCTAGCCTGCAAGGTAAGCATTGTGCATGAATGTTTGAGTGTTTGGCAAGAAAATTAATATATTTCCTGCCAACAATCTACAATAAACATTCTAGCCACATGAAAACCATAAGAACGAGGAAAATTTTCTGGTTCTTTCAAGATTGATTTCTCTATGTCTTACAGCTAAAATATATGGTATCTCTAGCAAAAGGGCATATCATCTAGTTACGGTTGGCAATCAAGAGAAATGACAATAACCTCTATTGTTTTTCTGACTCTCCTGACCAAAAATTATAGGGCCTTATCTCATGCTTGGCACAAAGAATTTCATTTAATAATGAATGTTGTCTGGGAACACTATTGTCCACTCATGTAGAACATCTGTATTCAATTTTCTTATCAAAAATCTATTTTCTAATTAGAATACAAACTAATATGTTTCTATGAGACATTTTTATACAACCTTAGATTTTTTGAAATGATACCCAGCTTCCTCTTTTTCCCATCCTATGTTCCCACCTCTGCTCTGTTGAGTGTGGTTTTTGCTCCCCTTGCTTCAATTTGCTGCATAATACCTTTTGCCTTCCTACTATATTTTAAACTTAGTTGTCTTAAATTCCTTTAATATGTTTTTATCATATTCTTAATTTTTCATTCAATTACCATGTATGGCTTATGGTGCATATTTTCCTTATTTGTACTGGGCTCCTGAATCATAATTTACAAAGACAAAAAGAGTAACAATAAAAATTACAAAGAAGTGAGAACTCAGGATTTGATTGTTCAAAGGAAAAGATTACTGCTAAAATTTATTTAATTTTTTTTGAAGTATCTCCAAGATAAACTCTTATATAAACAGTAATGCCACCCATAATCTCATGGTTCTGGGCCTCAGTTTTTCTGTATTCATATAGAACTCTGGTAATTAAAATTTCATTATTTGAAAAGGAAGGCTTACTAGGTAATTGTGGGGTAGTGTGAGTATAAATTAACATTTCAGCAAATTCAAGAAATTTTCCTGTATTAGTCAACTTGTGCAAATAATCCCAATAAAGATGGTAAGTTTGTTGCACTGAAGTTTCCTGAGGACTAGATTTTTGGAAATGATACTCTCTTTCCTCTTCTTTCCCATTTCCCACCTCTGTATATCTGCCTCTATCTCTAGAAACTTTCACAATCAACATCAAAAAATTAACATTCATCTTTAACCCCTTTCTCTTCCTCATCTAATATTGCCAAGTTTTGCCCCATGAAATAATTCTTGAATAATCTCCACAGCTTCATACTCTGGGTTATCATCATTTCTTTCTTAAATTCTTTCAACAGTTTCCTAGCTGGTCACCCCAGTGTTATTTTCAATATTTCCCTCTAAATATGCCTTCATGCTACAGGCAGAACCCTGCTTTTCAAGTTCTTCTTTTAAAAGAAACCATGTTTTTAATTTAAATAACTTTTTCCATTTATTTTACATACCAATCAGTTTCTTCTCCCTCTTTTCCTCCTGTCTCCTCCCCATTCACTCCTCTTCCATCTTCATTCTAAAGGAACAGGCCTCCCATGAGTTTGCACAAAACATAATACATCAAGTTGAGGCAGGATCAAGCTCCTCCCCTTGGGTCAAGGCAGGGTCAGGTAAATCTCATTTAACATAATTTATGCTGCAAACTATTGGCTTTAGAATGAAAGGGGAATGCTTGAATGGTGGTTGTAAACCTGCTTGACTCAATACCTCTAGTATTTCAGTCTCATCAGGTGATCCTTCACCTTACTCTCTCATCTCCTAATCTTTCCAGACTTTCCTGAAATTCTTTAAACATGTTCCTTGCTTCCACCCTCCCTTTTTTTTAATTTATAATAAAATTAAAAATTACACTTTCACCCCTTGTCCCACGCCCTCCCGCTCCCCCACCACCCTTTCTCCCTCCCCTTGCTTCCCTAAGAGGGGGCAGGATACCCTGCCCTGTGGGAAGCCCAAGGCCATCCCCGCTCCATCCCAGCCTAAGAAGGTATGGATCCATATATACTAGGTTCCTAAAAAGCCAATACATGCAGAAGAGATATGTCCCTGTGCCATTATCATTGGTTTCTCAGGCAGCCCTCATTGGCAGCCACATTCAGAAATTCCAGTTTGGTCATATGTTCCTTCAGTACTTGTCCAGCTGGATTTGATGAGCTCCCAATAGATCGAGGACACTGTCTCATGTGGCGGGCCAGTCTCTTGCGGTCCTGACTTCCTTGCTCATCTTCTCCCTCTTTCTTCTCTTCGACTGGACCTTGGGAGCACAATCCCTTGTTCTGATGTGAATGTGGGTCTCTGACTCTATCTCCATCTATCAGGCGACATTTCTATGGTGATGATCAAGATATTCATCAAGATGACATTGGACAAGGCTAGTTCAGACACGCTCTCCTCTGCTGCCCAAATACCCAGCAGGGGACATCCTGTGGACACCTGGGATCCCCTCTAGAGACAAGTCTCTTGCCAATCCTAAAATGACTCGCTTAATGTAGATATCTTATTCACTTCTCCAATATCCACCCTTCCTCCATCTCCACCCTCCCACTCCCCTAAGCTCTCCTCAGTTCTTCCCTTCTCCCTCCCTCTCTCCAATATCCAGAGCTTCGATTCAATTCCATTGTTCAACGTCTCTGTTTTTATGCCAATACCAAGCTTTTTTCAATACCATAGCTCTGTAATAGAGTTTGAAGTCAGGGATGGTAATGCCTCCGGAAGTTCCTTTGCTATATAGGATTGTTTTGGCTATCCTGGGCTTTTTGTTTTTCTATATAAAGGTAGTTATTGTTCTCTCAAGGTCTGTGAAGAATTTTGTTGGGATTTTGATGGGGATTGTATTGTATCTATATATTGCCT
>JAQHUG010000017.1:8825167-8844515 GCA_028555095.1 Dicrostonyx torquatus | reverse complement strand
TCTTCTTCCCAGCATACTGTTCTCTTTTTCCTGCCTATCTAAGTCCTGCCCTATCAAAAGGCCAAGGGAGTTTCTTTATTAACCAATGAAAGCAGCACAAAATACAAAAGAACCCTCCTACACCATTTCCCCTTTTTCTGTTTAAACAAAAAACAAAGGCTTTCATTTTAACATGGTAAGCATAAAAAAACAAAAGAACCCTCCTACACCATTATTTGATCATTGCATGATTTTAAAATTAAGTTATTTTTAAAACAAAAACAGCACATTGTTAAAAAAATAATAAAATACTTCCTTTCAAATAGACCATCTTAGGCTTCTATATTGTTTAGATAGCATAGCTACAAACTTTATATATACTTACTTAACTTTGGAGTTACCTCCTTTAATTAAAAATAGAGATGTATTTTTAATTCCATTTTTCTGTATCAAACTGCATTTCTCCACAAATACAAAACATTCACTAGGTTAATAAAGTAACAAGTTTTAGGATATATAGTCTGAAAAGAAAGATATTTCACACAAGGCTGTGTGTTTGTTAATTTTAATTTTACAGTAGTATGACCCTACACAAATTTATTATTTTTATTTCTTTAAATTACATATTAGATATGAATATGTCATTCTATACTCCTAATACACAGGGTTACCAAGAAAACTAGAAGGAAACTGTTTGACTGCTACCCTTAAAGAGGGATGAGTTTAAATGTATAATATATCATGAATTAGCTATAATACTTAGTTAAAAGCTCAGGTCACCATCAATGAGTATAAATATTTTAAATGGAAAAATGAAGATTCTCTTTAAAAGTCTGTGCTATTGATCTTGGGTCACTGAAAAAGTATATAATTACAGATACTGTACACATATGCACACCATGTATGCATATGCTATGCATATATATAATTTGATTATAAATATACAACAAACACAAATCCATGCATATATACATACATACACATGTACATATATTCACATACTCAAATATACATATTTTCAGGCACAAAGATTCTATAGATCATAAAAATAAAATCTTAGTGTGATATGTGGGTATCAGCCAAGTTGAAGAATGGGACAAAGAAGCAAATATCAACTAATCTCTTTGCATACAATGTTTGGGTACATCTGTTAAGCACTCTTTCTTGGCCATAACATCTCTATGCTATTCAAGTTTAAAGTGAAACAAGAAAGGATGACAACAGCAACAAAGAAGACTGGAAATCACCTGAATGTTTATTCTGTGCAGTGGTGCACATCAAGGAATTTGGAAGGATGGAGCTCAATAAAGGAGTTTTTCAATTTGCCAAGAGCAGCAGGAGAGGAATCTAAAACCAGAACAAAGGGAACTGGGTGTCAGTAAAACTGTGAAGCCCTTTAAGGTGGAATTATATTTCCTAACAACATATGCATTCAATAAAGTAAAGATATTTGATTGCAATTTGCACAGCATCCATTTGAAAGTTAATAATTAGCCATCAGGAGAAGTGACACTTCTCAAAATTATATTATAATAAAACATGTCACACTAAACCCTTTAAGGAGTGGGTGAGTGATTTCATTTTGTTTCAGGTCACAATTGGCTTCAATGTATAACCTCGCCAAGCATTACTGCAGAGTGTAGCGCTAGGTCAGCCCCACTCAATCACTGTTCAATGGGCTTCCTTCAGATAATACAATGGGCCTCCAAACAATCCAAGAAAAACAGTGTGAGTCCATTACAGCTGAAGGATTATCCCATTGAGAGCTTAAATTTCACCTCTCTCCACACTCATTTTCACGTTTTAATTTACAGTCCATTTATAGAATCTCCCCAAATAATGATTTAGCTGTTGGGTAATGTTATTGCTCAAGGCCCTTTCATTCCATATAATACCCCCTTTGTATTTTAAAAGTCTAGGTCTTCTTCAGTTAGACAAGTTCAACCCTACAGAATACAGACCAGCTGAACCAAGGCCCTGATAAGATCCAATCCATCAGTTAGTCATTCATTCTGTCAATTAGTTGTATCGTCTGGCTGCATTGTTTTTTTTTTTTTTACAGAAGAACAATGTATGCTGTGCCCAAATATGTTTTCTCATGAGATGAAACTAGAATTGAAAATTTGACAATAAAACATAATCTGTGTGAGGATAAAACTGACAGAAATTTGAGTTGAAAACTCTGCGTGGAAACTGAGATGGTGTTAGTGTCAATTCCTCTGTACCCAGCTAATCCAATTTCCTTGTAGGGAATATTCGGGAATGAGTGTATGCTCAGTCTAATAAATGTCCAAGGAAGTCTCTATAGGCTTTCTTCTTTGTATGAAGAAGACACTTGGCCTGATGAAGGCCAGGAAAAGCTTGAAGTAGTTACAAAAACCTTGTTTTCTGTCTGAATATGAGAGCAATATCAAACTATTAAAATATCAAAAACAGGTATATGGAAGAGATTGGTCATTTTAAGGAATGCTTACCCTTTGAAGATTCTAATATTTTAATTTTTTATTTGAAAATTTAATACATATGTCTGCTGAGTTTAGGGTATTTTTACCCTGCAGTATCATCTAATCCCCTCACTTTCCACTGAATCACCTCTTCCCAAAACTATCCCTCATGGTTTGATAATTTCTGGGCACAGCACCCAATATTGCCATGAACAGAATGCAGTGGTAACTAGACCAAATTTGAGTAGCCAATCACAGCTTCAGGGAGTTCCTGAGTAAGCATCTGTGTCATGTCTAGAGGACAAAGTTTCAAAGCACTCCCCATGGGTACCTATACTCCAGCTCTTAGAGTCTTTCCAACACTCTTCTACAATTAACTCTGAGTCTATAGAGGATACAATGATCTAGTTGTCCTGGTTGGTGACAAACACTCAAAAGTCGCTTATTCTCTTCATCTTGACTTGTTGAGTATCTTTTTATTAACAGCTGTCCTCTTAAATAAGAATATACTCTGATGTAGGCTGAGAGTAGCACTAATGCATGAGTGCGAGCACAACATGTAGAAGGCAGTTCGGCTTCATATCCCTTAGGAAAACGGTGGTCACACATTGTTCCCTAAGGTCCATGATCTCCTTAGCCATGAGATCTTCACCAGGTTTGCAATACCAGGCAGAAACTACCACCTGTGGATAGGGCTCACATACAACCACAGAGCATTTTATAAGCTCATAATATCCATGCCACTACTCCCACCAGTGGGTAACCCTTCTCAGGCAAGTTATTATTGCAGCTCATGCTTTAAAGCTGGGAAGGACCCTTGATGATTCCACTCCTCAACCCTGAGAAGTCACATAACATTATCCTGCACTAGAAAAGCCAGTCAGCAGGAAAGAGACATCCAGCCCAGATCCTGTTTGAATTAACGATATCTTTCAAACAAGTATTAAGTATCTTCAGTGATACAGCCTTTGCTTCTCATTCTGGTCATCAACCAAGAGTAACATCAATAGCCTATTGTATTTATGTGATGTTTAAGGTATCCCTGAAGAATGTCTTCTAAAAATAGACAATTTCTTGAATTTTTCTTTAACAGTTAAATATGATATTTTATTTGTGTGTTAAATATCATAATCAAAATACATAAATTTGTTACTCTTAGGAAATGCATGAAGAATCTGAGAATGCTTTATATTTGACACATCAAGTTGAATATAATAATTTTTCTGATAAAATCATCACAAACCCACTTAAAATTTTCAATGCAGGTATTTATTTTTGTTGGTATGATAAAGAAAAATTATTGAGGGTAGAGGCTGCAGTTGAGTAGTAGAATGCTTGTTTATTATGCTCACAGGGCTGAGCGAAAAACAGACAATGTAAAAAAGAAACAGCGTTTTAATTGTTTGTTCTTAAACGATGCATTGGAATTATGGCCAGGCTTTTCCATATTCCAGGAGAAGATGGGTAGTAGACTATTAAATAAATGTTGATGTGCCCTAGGGACAACACGTTACACTAGATACACTGTGCCGATCATATCTGTGTTTCCACGAGAAACTCTTAATGGGATTGTCAACAGTTTATAAGTTCTTGGTTCATAGGAGAGAAATAGAAGGTCAGAGGGTCCTTGCTGTATTGCTTCCATCAAACACTGCACAAAGCCATTCACTTTGTCTGGCAAGCAAGGCAGTCTAAAGGCACGATAACTCACCTCTTCACTTTCCGGTCCTGGAATAGCATGTTTGCTTCCTATTTATGTAAATATATCCATGTATTACATTAAAAACCTTCTTGATGAACTATTATTTGATGATTCCTAAGTTTCCTTTTGAACGGTGGAATGTTCAGCATTTGAGCTGACCTTCCTTTTTGGCAGCAATTCTTTGTTCTGCTATTTGTTCCTTGTAGAAGAGGGTGAAGGACAGTGCATTTACTTCGAATTTCTGGAGTTTGTAAGTTTTTTATTGTTGAACCATTTCTTTAGAAACAGTGTCCACTGCTTAGCACTGATGCAGCTGAAGTCAACTTGTGCCCATCCACAGAAATAACTTTAGTTCCTTTTGTTTACATTAACTTTTCTATTTTAACTAATAACCTGACAAAAACAAACTAGCAAGAAAACAGAATTGTCAGAGCATTTCATTGTTTCAGGTAGCATTTGAATAATATTGATAAGGAATATTGATGCTAATGAGAGCAGACTATATTCTTAATGACACTTTTTTTTTTCTTTTTTACTTTTGTTGATTTTAAACACTTAATGATTTACTTCAGTAAATCATTTCAATATTGTCCTTCAGCATGGAAATGCAATCTCAGGAATCTCATCTAAAACAACCCACACACTCACATTCATGTATGTTTGGTCAATCCATACATAAAGTTATCAATATAAGTGAAAGTTAAAGACATTCAATATTCTAGCCTCAGCTATAAATGTGCATATAAATTCCTTAACTATTTACTGTGATCTATGTTTTATGGGAACTTCTAGGGTCAAAATGTATATACCCCTCTGTGGGAGGGTCCACCTGTATTTCTGTGTTTTGATTGGTTAAATAAAGAGCTGCCTGGCTTATAGACAGGTCAACCCTTAGGTGGGCGGAGTAGACAGAAAGGATGTTCTGGGAGGAGAAGAAAGGAAGAGAGAGACGCCACGAACCACCATCGCAGATGGATGCAGGTTAGACCTTTCCGGTAAGTCACCACGTGGTGACTTACAGACTTTTATAATGGGTTAGTTTAATTATGAGAGCTAGCCAAGAAAAGGCTAGTGATAATAAGCCAGGCAGAGTTGAAATGAATCCAGTTTGTCACGTGGTTATTTCGGGTGCAGCCAGCCGCTGAGCGGGCCAGTGGCTGGGGGCTTGGGAGCTGGAGGCTGGGGAACACAACACACACCTCTCCATCTAAATACAACACCCCTCTACTTAAGAATGTAAATTTGTGTGAAAACACCAATACTCAACAGTTTATTTCAATTGCATTTTGATGAAGCAATTGGTTGTTGATATGATCTTACATAAGGAAGAATGTGACTGTCCTCCATAAGCCACCTCCTAAGCCATTAAATGGGTAAAATTTACCCACAAGTAGGGAAAAACATTTTGAAAATGCATTCTCTAATTGTTTTAAATATTTCCTCCCTTAAATCTGTGCTTGCTCATTAGTCCTTGAGTAGCTATATCAAGCTCTAGAAGATGTTCTCAGAGCACTTAAGAACCAATGAAGCCCCTAAGCCAATCACCTAGATTGAATATTTATGCAGCACTGAGATAATCTAAATTTAGTATATGCCAAGACACGCTAAGTTGTTAATATGAAATTATGAACCCAAGTCTTGCGCTTTACTGCTCTATGAAATTGAATGATGTAAAACGTCATAAGTGCTAGCAGCTTTAGTAACGTTCATTAGAGCCACAGTCACTTGCAATGCCTATTGCTGTAGACTTTTATGTACTTCAAGTAGACATTTTACACAGAGGGGAAAAAAGCATAGTACTTTACAGCAGCTCGCAATGCAATAGCACTTTAATGGTGAATTGCATAAGGAAATCATAAAGCTGTGCATTCTACAATCAAATCCAGTTCATTTATGGAGTCTAGACCTATAGCAGAAAGGAATTATAAGATTTTTAACCACATCGATAAGTTAGTGAAAATCGAGGATTTCCTATCTTGAGTTGGGGATTGAATGGCTTATTTTTTTTCTTTCCAACATGGAAAGCAAAGCTACTATCTTGTGGATGCTAAGAAAGTATAACCAAGGAGGTTAGTGGTAATGTCTTAGGGTGTTGTGTGAGTGACCTTACTCATAGCTGCACACAAACTCCCCTTTGCCCCTTCAGTGGAATTGCATTCTTGTCTAATTTCTCTTCTCCTGCACCATTTCATGATTTTATTGAAAGACATTTGGAATGGAATATCTTACTAGCGATCCTTTCAAACCACAGCTGCAGAAAGGTGATGTGTCTGGTCTCAAGGACAGCTGACAGGAATCTGCGGAAGAGGAAGTCATAATTTTCATGACAGATTTAATTTATTCCCAGAAATATATGTATTTTTAATTTTGTTATTTTTTAACTCTAGATAAAATCAGAAATGTACATACACACATACACCAATATTAAAGGAAATATATGAATATCTTCCACTACCCACAATTCTAAATACTGATTTTATATTAAATACATCACTTACCTGTTTCTCATTAAATTTTTGTTTTATACAGGTTTCTTTTTGTACATATTCTTGTTTCTGGTTCATCCTATGCTACTTTCAATTTGTAAATTATCCTTCTATATCTCACTTTTATTTAATGTATAACATTTTGGGCTCATTGGTAATTTTAATACTAAAGCAAGTTGACATGTGAATACAAGAAATAAGAATTTTCTGAGACTGAGAATGTCGAAGCTAGGTTAGTATTTCCATGCTGATTTTTTCATTTGTTTATGTTTTTTTAGCTTCTTCTACCCCTTTCAAAAGGAGATTTTCATTTTCCAAAAATGAGCATTCTTAAGTGAATGCTAATGTTTTGATTAAGTAAAAGCTCATGTAGACAAATCTGTTTAAGTGCAACATGGTCGAAGAAAAGACCAGTGGACAGATATATGCATTTCATTTAAATGGATTTTCAGATAGCATTCAAATCAGCTGAGAGCTGAAAAAGTAGAAGTCTAGGCTGGCTCTTTGCCTGGGGTCCAGGTACTTGATAATTGTTGCTTTGACACACTTTTTTCAGTGCTGCCATTCATTGGCCCCTTTTACTGTTGTGGGAACTATACTAGACATCCAAGAGAGCATTGTATTTAATCCACTCTACAACTGACAGACCAATCCGTGAGTGTCAGAATGACTATGTAAACTTCCATAGGTCCCATAGAAAGCCACTCAATCAGGAACTATCCTAGGTAAAATAACTCTCGAGAGAATGCACTTCCTTTCCTTCTTAATTGGCAAGTATCTTAAAAACAACACATTGAAGCAGACTAAGACACATCACAACAGGGATTAAAAACTACCCAACCTCTAAAGATGAAATTGCATCAAAATTGATGTATTAGGTTTGTTCCCAAGTATGTATGCATGTGTCTGTTTATTGTTTGTTTATTTATATACTGAGAGTTAAACAGAGGGCCTCAAGCATCATTAACAAGCTCTCTACATTATTAGCATTTAGCTTTATAGTGGGCAACAGAAAATTTCTTTTCAGATAAAAATGAAATAATTAAGCACATTGGGCACCCTGAGCTTGCATTCTGTGTTTTAAATTGCTAAAAACTCTCAAGCGGAACTCAAAGTTATTATATGTGCCACTACTTGATTTAGTCCAGTATGCTCTCTTTATCATTTTCCTTCCCTCAGTGCATTTTACCCATATGAGCAAATATTCTGGTTCTTAAAGAACACTTCACCCATAGGACAGCTCCCTGGCTTCAATCATGCTTGGCTCCTTCATTCTCAGGACACAAAACTGTGGGATTACACAACTTTTCCTTACTCAGTTTACTCGTAGTAACTTCCTCTCCCCTAATTCTTTTTTTCCTCATACTTTTATTTTCCTCCTTTTGTTTATCATATATCAACAAAATATATGATATAAGAAAGCAACTTTAAAGTTGTTTTCTTTGGTATTTTTTTTATTCCTCATACATAGTTCTCAGATATTTCTTTTGCCCTTTATATGTTTTCTGTTTTGCTAGGAACTGTGTCAATATTGGATAATTTCCCCTCCTTTTGTCTAACCTGGTCATAACTTTTTTTAACATCCAGTTCTTGCACAAGGAATTGGGATATAACCCAGAGGAATCAGAATTCCACTTCTTGTATGTAAGGTATTTAAATGTATGCTATGAAGTTGGTGAGATAACTCAGCAAAAGGAGGTGCATGTGGTACAAACTTGGCAACTGTAGTTGATCTCTGAAACTCACCAAAAGTTGGAAAGAGACAACTGACTCCACAACATTGTCCCCTGACTTCTATATATAAAACACATGTTGACACATATCAACAAGAGTACTAAATTTAAAAGAAACATAGGTAATGTATTTATCTCAATATTTCTGTGTTGAAACCCTCCATTGACTTGTCAAATTGATGTTGACAAGAGCCATAATCTCCACATGAATTGTTTTCAGAGCTTTGATGTGTTCCGTATATTCTCTAATAGGGAATCACATCCCAGACCACCATTTTAATTCTTTAATTATTATATTTGTTTAACTTCAAGTCAACCAGTATCCTTTTTATTTATTATTTTTCCTTTTTTTGTAATAAGTTGAATGAAATCAACATCTGTGGTTAATACTCCTTTGTCTCTGCAAACTAAATCACACCGTCTGTGAGAGCAGAGGCAGTCTTATACTATGAGCATCTGGATTGATCTACTCAGATGGCTAGTGTGCACATAATAATCATTTTGAAAGCATGTATGAGTAAATTAAACCACTGATAATCTTGAAAGGAGCTTAGGAAGCTGTAATAATAATGTAGATTGAACTCTTCTGGAGTGAACTTTTCTTGTATCACATTTGTTTTCATACTGAGAAAGGAAAGAAGGATTTGACGAAGCTTGTTGTTCTGTTAAGTGACCAGTTCTCACCCTTTTCATTACCTATAGTAGATGGCGTGTGCTCATATACTTCATGAGCTAGATCCAGTTTACTCAGTGCTGGGTGACTTGTGGATGCCCTTAAGTTTTCTGGGGAACTACTTTCTTCTCTACAAAGTGAATAAATGGATACTGACTTTCAGGATTGCACAGATACTTTATTGTCTCTATTTAAATTCTTTTCCTTTTCTGGTACTTTGCAAAGTTTTCACATTGAGGCATGGCAAAGGCGTCTGTAGATGGCAATGGTGCATGCTGTTTCTTAGCATGACTCCTAATACTTAAGCTCAATCTCTGCCCTCTTTCCTCTTCTCCATTGACTATATCCAAAGACTCAGTGGATGATTCTATAACTTGAATTTAGCAAAAAAAAATAATCCTGTGCTTATATAAGCCAGTAAATGTTGTTGTTCTTAGAACAGGTAGGCCACCTAGAAATAATCAGACCTATAGCACAAGAATTTTTGTTAATATTGATAAGGTCGGAGTACAATATAGTAGCTGGGTCTCTAGGAAGTTCTAGTAAGTACTAATTACATACATTTGATTGGTTTTTTTCTTTCCTAAAGTATATTTATGAAGAATCTAATTATACTAATTTCTTGGCTCATTTTGTATATACTTGTGTGCATTCATGTGCCCACATGTTTGAAGGACATATGTTAATGCTGGATGTCTTCCATAATTTTTCATTTTCAGACAGTTTCTCACAAAATCCAGCATGCAACAACTGGTTATCCTAGCTAATCAGTGGGCTCTATCTCTAACCTAACCCTGCCTCCCCAGTTCCCAGAGTAAGAGTTAGAGCTGCAAACCATTGTGACCAAGTTTCTATTTAGGTGCCACAAATCTTAACTCAGGTTTTCATGCTTATATGGCAGGTACCTAATAATTCACTAATAACTCAGATACATACATACATACATACATACATACATACATACATACATTATTCTGAATGGTTACTGTTTTTGTTTTTTGTTCTTTTAATTGTGTGTTTTGAGTTCAAAAGGTGCAGGTTGGAGGCAATGGGTGGCCATATGGAGGGCAAAAAACCCTCCAGGAGTTGTTTTACACTTTGTGCATTTTTGAGGTGTTGAAGTGGAATCTGTCTTATGTTATTCATTATACTCAAGTTAATGAGCTGTTAAGCTTTTTACCAACATACTTGTTGACAGAGGTTTCTGTCGGAGCAGGTCCCCCAGGCATTTCGTCCCAAGAAATCACACAGAGGTCTAGTAGGTCAGACTTCTTATGAACTCTTATAACTTATATTAGCCCATTATTCTTGTCTGTGTTAGCCACATGGCTCGGTACCTTATTCGACATGGCAATCACATCTTGCTTCTTCTGTTGCTTGGTCATGACTGCAGAATGCACTTCCATCTTCCCAGAATTCTCATTGCCACACCTCTACTTCCTGTCTTGTCATCTCTCATACTTCCTGCCTGGATACTGGCCAATCAGCATTTATTTAAAATATAAGTGACAGGGTGCAGACCATTTTCCCCTAGCACATATTTATGTCTGTCTGCTTGCTAACTTTCAACCAAAGAATTACTGGGATTAAAAATAACAGGTTACTACAACAAGCTTTTCATTCCCCCCCCTACTTCAAACATAGTTTCTAAGAACAAAATTCATGTTCCCATGTTCATGGTGAGATATTTCTCCAGCCTTTATTCTGAAAGATTTTAACTAACTTTTCTATCATAGTTGTTTTATCTGCCAGTGGAATGTATTATCACAGACCTAAGAGGCTTATACTTTTGAAGTCAAATCTAATCTGTTTTAAGAGTTCTTAAAAGAACCTCTCTCTCTATTCATTGTGAGGGATGGTCCTTAAGCAACCTGTGCTACTTCTATACCTGCAGTGTATCTAAGTAATACATTTATCTCTTGACTCAATCACATGATACTTAAAGGCAATAGTACTCATTTATTATAGTCTTCTTATGATGTGCTATATTACCCTCTGCCCCCAGGTCTATTTAAAAATCATTTACACAGTTAAGCAATTATAACCACTAATCATTTATGTGGATAACTGCAACTTAATATATGAGTGGGAAAACATTCATTTAGAGCACAGAGTCATCTTCTGAGGCTTTATTTTACTTCCCCTTTGCAAAGAAGCTCACTCTTGTCACAACCACTGTGATTTGTATTCTTTACATTCAGATGCTTTTGTGAAAGGCACAGTTTTAATGACAAATGTTCCCTATTAAATATATTCAGGATGCTCCATTACCTCACAAATTAAGAACTCATTTTCTAATGTAGCATTCAAGGTCTTCCACAAGTTATCAAGCTTGTCATTGCTCACTTACTCTGCATGTACTCCAAACAAAATGCACTCTATTTAGTTCTAAAAGGATGACCATTTCTTCCTAATTCTGTGCATTTACTAATGGCCATTATTCCCTCCCCAATGCCTCCCTGATATGCACAAATAAAGGATAACCTTAGATGACAGTGTCTCTTAAATTATTTTTATTCATTTTTTTAAAAAATTATCTTTTCTCATTGTACATACCCATCACAGTTATCACTCTCTCCCCTCCTCCCATTCCCTCCACCTTATTCCCACACTATCCCCCATACAGTCCTCAGAGAGGGTAAGTCTTCCCATGGGGAGTCAACAAAGTCTAACACATTGCTCTGAGCCAGGCCAAGGCCCTTCCCTCTATATCTAGGCAGGCCAAGGTATCACTCCAAAGAGAATGGGTTCCAAAAGTTACTACAACCAGTAGGCATAAATCCTGGTCTCACTGCCCATGGCCCCACATTCTTCCCCAGCCATACAACTGTCAACCACATTCAGAAGGACTAGTTTGGTTCTATGCTGGTTCCTTTGCTGTCAGGCCGAAGTTGGTGGGCTCCCATTAGCTCAGATAAGCTGTTTCAGTGGGTGTTCCCATCATGGTCTTGAACTCTTTGTTCATATTCTCACTCTTCCCACCTTCAACTGGTCTTTGGGAGCTCAGCACAATTTTCAGCTGTGAATTTCAATGGATGAATGTTCTATGGAGACTTTTAAGATAATCATCAATCTGACTACAGGGCAAGGCCAATTTAGGCACCCTCTCCACTATTGCTTAGGGTCTTATCAGGGGTTATCCTTGTGGATTCTTGGGAATTTCTCTAGTGCTAGGTTTATGTTAGCCCCATAATGACTTCCTCAATCAAGATAGATCTTTCTTTGCTCTCCATCTCTGTACTCCCCCATCTCAACCATCCTGTTCCCTCAAGTTCTCCTCCCGCTCTCCTTCTCTCCTTCTCCTCCACTGCTGTCCTCCCTTCTTCTTCTACTCCCATTCTCCCATGTTCTCAGGAGATCTCATTTTCAGAAATATAATTAATTATTTCAAAGTTCATTAAAACAATTTTGTGAGCCAGGCGGTGGTGGCGCACGCCTTTAATCCCAGCACTCGGGAGGCAGAGGCAGGCGGATCTCTGTGAGTTCGAGACCAGCCTGGTCTACAAGAGCTAGTTCCAGGACAGGCTCCAAAGCTACAGAGAAACCCTGTCTCGAAAAACCAAAAAAAAAAAAAAATTTGTGCATTCTGTACGTTAACTCGTTGGACTAGTAATTTTGGGATTAAAATATTAAAATCCACTTACAACTTCTTTGGTTCAGAGATTTGCTCCTGGTCTTCACTCAGAGGTAAAATTGCAATAACACTTAGGATTTCTCTAAAGTTCCCACAATTGCTTATATTATAGGCAAGCAACGTTTAGAGTAAGTACAAAACAGAACTGTATCATTTTCACCCTTGCATGCTCCCTTAATAACAATCTTGAGGGATTCCATAAATCTGAGAACTGTATTAAACTATGACCAGAGCCCTCGCCAGTCAAAACTGTGAAACATTAAATGCATGGTTTGTTTAAGATATTTTCACTCACTCTTTGAAAATTTATACAATGTATTTCTATCATATCCATCCTCCTATACCTCTCTTCAACTTCCAAAATTATTCCCTACCAATCTGCTACCCACCTTCATATCTTCAGCTTTTGTGTTGTTTTGCTATACCTATGGATTCCAGGTAGTACTACTCACATGTGCAGAGGTGTGAGGCTACCCACAGGAGCATGAGCAACCTACAAATAATGGAGTCTCTAACGAAAAGTGATTCCCTTCCTCAGCAGTTATCAGCTATCAGTAGATCTTCAAACAGGGTTGAGGCCTTAGGGCCCCATGCTATGCATGCCAGATTTTGTGTCATAGGAAACACATCATTATACATGTAAATTACATCTTATAACCTTGATCAGCATTATCAAGGAAATACCTTAATGTTGTTCGAGGCTGCTTGTTCATTCCTGGCCACCCAGACTCCCAAAACAATCACACAGAAACCATATCAATTAAATCATTGCTTGGCCTATTTCCTCTACATTCTTATTGGCTAACTCTTACATCTTAATTTAACCCATTTCTATTAATCTATTTATTGCCACAAGGATGTGGCTTATTGGCAAGGGTCTGTCCAGCATCTGTCTCTGGCAGGGCTACATGGCTTCTCCTGACTACATCTTCTTTCTCTCAGCATTCAGTTTAGTTTTCCCTGCCTAGCATTGTTCTGCCCTGTTATAGGCTCAAAGCAGTTTCTTTATTAATCAATGATAATCACAGCATACAGAGGGGAGTCCCACATCACCTTAATGCTTCTACAACTCCAAATTATTTTCACTTAGCTCCTAAAACTCATTTTTAGAAATAATTTATTTTTCAGAATTACAATTGCATCATTTTGCTGCCTTTTCTTTCCTCGCCCATGAAACTCCTCCCATGTCCATGTCTTCTTTCCCTTTAATTATTTATATGTATATATATACACATATATATACAACAAATTTCCTGTTTATATATTTATGTATATAAATACACAATACATAATACAACCTGTACAGTGTATACAGAGTTACTTCTATTAATGCAATCTCAGGACTGACCACTTGACACTGGTCAACAGATTAGGGGCTTTATTTTGGTAAGGGCCATTTCCCAGTAAGAATTCCCCAGTAGCCCTTAGAATTTATATAGGGTTGATGTCCTGTAAGCTTTGCCCCTTCCTTGTTAGGATGTCCATTGGTTTTATCATTGTTCAGGTCTTGTTCAGGCAGCTATAATGATGAGTTTTCCTGGGTGTAGACTCTCTGACATTTCTGGAAGACAATTTTCCAGCAAACTCTTTGGTCCTTTCACTCTTACAGTTTTTCCTACCACTCTTCTACAATAATACCAGAACCTTGGGAGTATGTATATAATCTGTAATAATTGCATAAAACTGTTTTTAAAACAGGGACATTTGGTGAGGAGCAATATAGAGGAGACTAGCAGTATAAAATGATTTCAAGGGGAGAACTGGAAAAATGGGGTTGGACCTTAGATTATGGAGTAAGGTGGGAGATCAATACAAAAGAAAGAATTTAAGTTGCTGGCCAGGATTGTCCAAGAGACTCACAGAAAGCATTTTGAACTATTGCAGTAGTACTTGGTTGTCTCTCAGAGATGGAAGGTAAGTCCCTTACACTAAAGACACCATGAACTTTGAACATAGGAACCAGAGGAGCTAACCCGGATATGGCTCACTGCGGACTCATTGTCATGGTACCACAGAAAGTCCCACAGGAGGGAAGCAATCAGTGGTCTTACCAAGCTGTGATGCCTATGAACCACAATAATGACCACCATGGCACAATAACCCTTGGTGCCTTAGTAACCAACAGCCCACTAAAGTAAAACCTGTTCAATAGGTGGGAAGTCAAACCTAATGTTGAAAACTCAGACAACTCTGGGATTAGTGAAGCCATAAATCTTGAAGGGGAGCCTACAACTGCCATTTTACTAAGCCAGCATAATCCCTAAAGTCCTTCTAATATTTGTGATTATAGTCACCAATAAGTATAGTTCTCACTCTTCATAAAACTCTTACTTTTAGTTTATTTATCCTATGAAAATTTCACATATGTTCTGGTCATATCCACATTTCAGTTCTTCCTGCCTAGTACTTCTGCATCCCTTCTTCTCATCCTTCCACACCTCATATCTCCTTTTTTTTCGTTGTTTATATAAACAGGTGACTCTAGTGCTCCCTCATTCTCTCTCTATTTATCAGAATCATAGTGGTAACTTCTCCTTAGGGTATATGGCCTCAAAGTGACTTGACCAGATTTTCACTCCAAGGAATGAGTTCTCCCCTATGAAACAGCCTTTTCATCCAATCATAAAGCAATTGGTTATTTCCATGGCAATCATGCCAATAATGTACCAATGGACACATTTTGCAAGGTTAATCATATCATAGCTTTCAATGTTCACAGATAGGTAAGACCCCAAATTCCCTTAAATCAGGTAAGCTATCTTTAATACTAAATCTCAGGAAGTTGCTTTATTTTCATGTTCCTCCTTTATGTGCTAAAGACATCTAGCAGAAGAAGTCACAATAAATTTTCTCTGTAACACTGGCTATTATCACCCAGCAGTTAGAAAAAACATTTGAGGCTTAACTGGTTAACTAGGTGAAACATAAAACCCATTATCATTTTGTGATTCCCTTAAATGCATTTGTAGTATTGATTAAACTCACGAGTACTTAGAAATTGTTTCTGCCTTAACCACTCTAGCAGACAGCTTTGTACATTATGGGATAAAACATAAAGTGCAAGAGTATAAGAAGTCTTCAAATCCACATAGCTTCCTGTATTTAATGTGGTTATTGAATACAGTGTTCATCTCTGTTGGCTATTCTCAGAATGGGACAAAGTTGATACACCTTATTATCACATTATAGAGTCCTACCCTAACGTGATAAAAATTCTACTTGTTACTCATGCTCATTATTGTCTAATATAGATCTTTCTAAGGCTAGGAGCATTTTCTGCTAGTTTTGCAGTGAAACAAATTCTGTACCTCATGTCTGAAGTTGATCTTCCATATACAATCAGGAGAATTGGAGAGGTTATGAGACAACAACATACATTTCACAAGGCAACCTGATCATCACACAAAGCTGCAAAAGTGGCTGGGCATGTGGATATATTTGTTAATCAGGAAAGAAGAAATGAGAAGTTTAAAATACAGCGTATTTATGGCATGCGGTACATAAATACTGATCAATGCCAATATAAGTTCATTTAATGATCTAAACATATACATGGCTTATGTAACTTAATTCTAAATAGGTCAGTATTCTATAGTTACAAGTAATTTAGTTTTAAGAATCCTATATAGTGTACATTCAATAAATGTCATCATTTCTAATATTTCCTTGATTGGCAGTTTTTCCCCTGATTCATTCTCTCTCTCTCTCTCTCTCTCTCTCTCTCTCTCTCTCTCTCTCTCTCTCTCTCTCTCTCTCTTTCTCTGTTTAGAAAGGAGTTTACTATGTGGAGCAAGCAAAACACTAACTCACAATCCTCCCTCTACAGCCTCTCCAGTACTGGAATTAAAGGTATACACCACAAAATGCAAAATTTAGATCTAACTGTCTCTCTATATTGTTATGACACCCTATTTCCTAATTTTCCAAGTCATGTAGCATTCTAAAATATCTGATTCTGGATGTAATATCTATAATATCAACTGCCATATTACCTTGTTTTCCCACATATAAAAACAAAATTTTAAGAATCATAATTATTTGTTAACTATATAGATCAGTGAATCATTAATATCAGAGATTTTTGCATGGATAGACAACAAATGTTTGGTATCTTTTCATGGTGGTAATATGGTAACCCTAGTGTATCAGGTCCTTATGTAATCATACCAAACTGCATAATAAAATGGAAAATTGTCACTGTGGGTCAGAAAGCAAGCTTTCTCTTAAGTTGTTCTCACAGTCCTCTTATTAGGTCTCATTAGATTTTTTTCATTAGCCAAGACTGGTTTGGATTGAGTAAATGGTTTCATGACAAGGAATGTAACTTTTTGTCATTTAAAACATCTGTCATAGTATATAAAGAACTCACAAAAATAATCCAAAGTCTATGGCATGGGATACACAAATACTGATCCATCCCATTATAAGTATATTTTACACTATAAACATATACATGGTTTATGCAACTAATTCTAAAATATATCAGCATTCAGGGTATATGGATATTGTAGAAATGTAAATGTCTGTCATAACAAACTAGCAGGAAGATTGTGGTTGTCATTTACAGAAAACTTTACTTATGTTTTGACATAGGACAAAAGAAACTTCATAGGTATGATTACGTTTAGGCTCATAAGATAGGACCTGAAGCAGCAGAATGCTTTTATTAGATGAAGTCTAGGCCAAAAATTCATGGAAAGAATCATGGTGTCAGAAGTTAGGCATGAAAAGAATGCAAAGAAGAGGATGTGCCCAAGAATACAGTCTATAGCAGCTGAAAAAGGCAAGGCCACAGAGCTCCAAAATCAATTCTGGTGATGTTTTTATTTAGTCTCATAAGAATAACTATGAATCTCTCATTTCCAGAAATGCTAGGGAACAAATTTGTTATTTAAAAGCACTAAGGCTGGGTTTAGCAGTAGCAATCCAAAATAAATGCAATAAGTATTTGCTGATACAAAGTTGTCCTTGCCACCACTCACATTCATGTCAGCAAAGGACATTAGTTATCACATCTTTGTTATGTGCAGATAGACTTTTTTCCATACTAGAAGAAATGTAACAAGAAATAAAATACCCACTAAGAGAAAAAAATACAAAAAAAATCAGAAAGTTATTTTGCATAGTTATAGTTTTAAAAGATACTAATTTTTAGGATGAAAGAACATTGTTCTTAGAAGAAAACTAGAAAAATTATAATGCTATTTTTCATAATATTTAATACAATATATTTATGTTAAGTATTAAGGTCACCCTATGTTTTGTATAAATTCACTTTATGAGCATAAAAACAAAGCTTTCTACCCTCAGTATATTGAGAAGCATTCTGTCATACTTTTCTACATTTTGTCATATGTTTTTGAAAATGATACATACGAATTATGGCGATGTTACCTAAATATCAAACTAACTCTGCATACCTATTCCCCTTTGATAATGATATTTTATTTTTATGTTAATACTTTGTTAGAGTCAATATATGAAAATTCTATTCTGGAATTGTCTTTTTTGTCCTAATTTGACTGTTTAATGCTGTAATAAAACGCTCTAACCAAAAACAACTCAGGGAGGAAAGGTGTTTGGCTTGCAGATTACAGTATATTGTCTGCAAAGCCAAGGGAAATACTGAAACAGAGACCACAAAGGAATGCTTGTTGCTCTCCCTAGCTTGCCCTGGTCTCCTTGTAGAGGCAACCCACTTGCCAGTGGAAGGTACTACCACAGGCTGTACTCCTCTACATCAATTAACAATCAAGAAAAGGCCGCAGACATGAGGTCACAAGACATTTTGACAGAGGGAATTTTCCAACTTAGGTTCCCTTCTTCCAGACCTGTCAAGTGTCCGAGTTTGAAGTTGTTTGTTGGTGTGTGCTGTTGTTGTTATTTACTTTTAGTCATAATGCAATATTAGCCACACAAAGTGAGGGACTTGTATTCTATTTTGTAGCAGTTTGAAATCATTGCTCATTCTTCAGATGATTAGTCCCCAATAAACCATCTGTGCTGCAGAGTTTTAAAGAGATTTTTAATTACAGCTTCAACTTCTGTCATAGTTATGAGGCAAGTGTTGTTATTTCTGATTGCCATTGCATTGTTAGTTTGATTTCAATAAACTGGTCATTAGATTTTTAGCTATAGAAGCTTCAACTGTGAAGTTGCTTATAGAAATCACTGTTTTACCCTTTTCCAGAGTATAACAACTTCTCAAAGTAAGCTTTATTTGGATGTCTTTCACTTTCAAGCATATTCATCTATTTAAAGAATACGATTCAATGATATTAATATGTGTTCCAAAATGTTAATAATCAATGTAGTCAATTTATGATATTCCTCACTATATCAATCCCTGCCCAACTTCCATACTAAATAATATATTTCCTATTCCAGTAGACCTGTTGAGTAAACATATTTCCTGTCTATGGAATTCAGAAATACATGTCTGTGCCCTTTCATAACAAACATGCCTTGTGTAACCTGCTGTCAAATATTTTCCACACTATCATATGATATCCAGTTTTTCATACATTTCAGTTACCATTATTCATGATCACTGTTTCAGAGGCTTCAATCCATGTCTTCTTGGCCCAGTTATATAACCTTATGTTGACGCAGAGTTTCACTATGAAGAACTCACAGTATGGCCATTATAGCACAACTGAGTTCTTCATATATATATATATATATATATATATATACA
>JAQHUG010000017.1:8804702-8815954 GCA_028555095.1 Dicrostonyx torquatus | reverse complement strand
GGGCCTGCTTTTGGCCCTGGCTAGCTTATACATGGAATAATTACACACAAACTGTGTTATTTTTAATATTGCCTGGCCCATAAGCTTTAGCCTCTTCTTGGCTCACTCTCACATATTAAACTAACCCATTTCTAATAGTCTGTGTGTCACGACAGGTCATTACTTACCGGGAAGATTCTAACCTGCATCCATCTTGGGTAGGAGCAGCATGGCTTCTGCCCCAGTGCCTTATCTCTCCTAGCCTTCCATTCTCTCTACTTTGCCCACCTAAGGGCTGCCCTATCAAAAGGCCAAGGCAGTTTCTTTATTCAACCAATGAAAGCAGCAGAAATACAGAAGGACCCTCCTACTCCATACCTATCACATAAAGATGCAACTAAGAAAAGGTTTAGGGAAACTTATGAACATTGATGCAAAAAGTTGTCAATAAAACAGTTGCAAACTGAATACAAGAATATATAAGTTATTGTCAAATGGGCTTCATCCCAGAAATGAAGGAATTGTTCAAAATAGATAAACTGAAAAATGTAGTACACCACATAAAAAAACTGAAAGACAAAGAAATAGAGTCTTCTCATTAGATGCAGAAAAGGCCTTTGACAAAATCCAACACCTCTTTATTGTTTAAAAAAAAGCTCAAGAAACATTCCTCAAAATATTTGAAACAATTTACTGCAAGCACAGAGACAACACTAAACTAAATGGAGACAAGTTCAAAGCATTTCCGCTAAAATCTGGACTAAGACAAAGCTTTCCATTCCACTCACACCTATACAATATAGTACTTGAAGTCTTAGCTAAAACTGTAAGACAATTGGAGACGATCAAAGGGATACAAATAGGAAGGGAAGAAATCAAAGTATCTTTATTTGAAGAAGAAATTATTGTATGAATAAATGACCTTTAAAAGTTCCATCAGAAAACTCCTGATAAACAATTTAAACAAAATAGCAGAACAAAAAATTGATACTCAAAAATTAGTACCTTTGTATATACAAGTAACAAGTGAGCTGAGAAAGATCAGTAAAAAAAATTGCTTTCAAAAGAGCCCAAAAATAAAAACAAAACAAAAAAAAAACTACACAAACAAAAACTAAAATATCCCAGGGTAACTTTAACCAAACAAATAAAAAGCTGTGTGATAAAAACTTTAAGAAATTGAAGAAAGAAATTTAAGAATATAACAGAAGATGGAAAGATCTCTAATGCTCATGGACTGGTAAGATCAATATAGTAAAAATGGCCATCCTACTGAAAGCAACCTACATATTTAATGCGATCTTTATCAAAATTCCTACACAATTCTGAACAGAAAATTTTTTATAGAAAGAACAATTTTCAGCTTCATATAGAAGTAGAAAACCCAAGATAGCTAAAAACAAGCCTGAACAATAAAATATCAGTTGGGGATATCACCGTCTTTGATGTTAAATTGTGCTAGAGATATTGGCATGAAAGCAGACACACTGATGAATGGAATCAAGTTGATTCAGATATAAGTCTACAAATCTATGGACACCTGATTTTTCATAAAGAGGATAGAAAACTACATTTGAAAAAAAGGCAGCATGTACAACAAATGGTGTTATTCAAACTGGATGTTGACAAGTAGGAGAAAGAAAATAGATTCATACTTGTCACCCTGAATAAAACTCAGCTCCCTATACATCAATGGCATGAACCCGGATACACTAAATTTGATTGATAAGAAAGTGGGAAATAGTCTTGAACCTATTGGCACTGGAAAAGACTTTCTGAAGAGGTCATTGATAGCACAAACACTAAGGACAGCATTTAATCAATGATACTTTTTGAAACTGAAAAGCTTCTGTATGGTGAAAGATACCCTAGTTTAGACAAAATGGCAGTATGCATAATGGGAAAAGATTGTATTATTTTTAATTACATATGCAATCGAGGACTAATATCTAAAATATATTAAAACCTCAAAATACTGGATATTATGAAAACAAACTATTAGGAATAGGGTGTAGATCTAAACAGAATTCTCAAAAAAGAAAACAAATGACTGAGAAGGGCTTAGAAATATTTACCATTCTTAGTCACTAGTGAAATGTAAATCAAAACTACTATGAAATTTCATCTTATGTAGCCAGAATGGCCGAGATCAAGAAAACAAATGCTGTCCATGCTGGAAAGAATGTGAAGTAAGGAGGACACTCATCTTTCTTATAGAATTGAAAACTTGCATAGCTGCTAAAGAAATCAACATAGTGGTTCTTCAGAAAGGTGGTGATAGCTCTACCTCAGGATACAGATATACTACTTTTGAGCATATACCCAAAAGACATTTCATCCTACTACAAAGATACTTAACCATATTCATTTCTGCTCTAGTTAAAATATCATGCATTGGAAGCAACTTATATCTTTTTATAGGTGAACTACTAAGAAAATATGGTACATTTTCACAATGAAATAGTACTAAGCTGTGAAAAAAGAAATAATGAAATTTGCAGGTAAACAGATAGAGCTAGAAAAATAATCTTGAGTGAACTAACCCAGATACAGAAATACAAATATGGTATGTGTTTACATATTTGCAAAGGTTAGCTGTTAAGTCTTCTCTAAGCAAGCCATAATCCATTTAACCACAAGTTAGTTGTACAGTAAGAAACTGGAGGATGGATGGATCCCCCAAGGAATAAGACATAGTATTTTAGGTTATAGATAGATGTGGAGGAGGGGCTGGATCAAGAGCAGGATGATTTAATGGGGAACAGGAGGAAGAAAGGAGTGAGGGAAGAATTACGGGGAGGAACAGCTCAAACTATGTCCATTTAAGGGGTTACGTGGAAATATAATACAGTAGAAACTGCCTAAAATATTTATATGTATGAAGGCAATCTAAAAGAAATTTCCAGTTAACATAGGGAACAGATCTCCAACTGGCCATCTCTCATCATCAAGTAAAGCTTTCCTGACCAGGAATATATTATATTTTGTTGATTTGTTGGCTGATGTGACCCCCATGGGAGGCCCACACAACCCAAGTTATTGTCAAGTTTATTGGTAGCTCTCCACAAACTGATAATAAGACTGTGTTGAAGACAACACTTACCCAACTCCTTGAACATGGGCAGTCAAGCTGGTGGCTACATAAAGTCTTTACCTGCTATGGTCCAGTTTCATGTTCATGGTACTGAAAAGTTACTTTGGTAACTTTGAATGTTCCCAAAGGGTAAAGGTAAACACCATCCCGGGTATGAGTAACTCTTCATCAACAATGACGGCCTGCCTGCAGATACAAACTTGTGGGAGTAACCAACGAATATCTGGTGGGATTTAAAACTCACTACATGAAATAGAACCCATTCTCAGCATTGCTTAGGTACCAGAGAACTAG
Organism: Dicrostonyx torquatus; assembly: GCA_028555095.1. Taxonomy (NCBI): domain Eukaryota; kingdom Metazoa; phylum Chordata; class Mammalia; order Rodentia; family Cricetidae; genus Dicrostonyx; species Dicrostonyx torquatus. Next base: position 8,812,587 of record JAQHUG010000017.1, on the reverse strand, counting down.
AGACTTGATTTCCCAAATACCATTGTTCTTCTAAAAAAACATAGTCATAAAATGACCCCTAATGACATTTTGCTCTATTCATAGATCAGTGCCTTGCTCAGACATCATCACAGAAGGTTTCTCCTGCAGTAGTGGGAAAAGCATAGGGCCCCAAACTGGACAATGTGCACAAAGTGAGAAACACGGGAAATATCATCCTAAGTGGGATGTCTACTTCAGATCCCTGCCCTTAGGTCTCTAAGAAATCTTAGGCCTTCTAAACAAGTCGTGACCAACACACATATGAGCTCACAGAGACCGAGGTAAAATGCATAGGAAATGCATATGTCTCAGTCATATGGGGTCCCAGCATAGGGAGGGGAAATGGACAGGAGCCCACATCCCTAGGCCAAAATAATTCTCTAATTAATGACCACTCGTAAATGATAAACTAGTTTTCTCCAACTGAATCTCACTGTGGATAAAATCACTCTTGTGTGCAGGCATCTTTTGAGGTTTTTATCTCATAATGTTCTGTTAGGGCATATTTTTTAACTTACAGGACCTTGACATAAATATTATGGCTTCCAGTTTCATTTTTATTGGATTCTTGTGGGATGAATGTGTGTATTTCTATCTCTATATATGTTTATCATGCTTTTATGGTTCCTTTTTTCTTCTCTGTGTTTTCTCTTATCCTGATGTATTTGTTTCTGTCTTATAAAAATTTTAATTTATTGTTCTTTTTTAGATGCCTGTTTATTTCCTAAGGAGAGACAAAAGGGGTGTGAATTCAGATGAGAGAGAACATGGGAAAAAACTCAGAGGAGTTGGGGGAGCGGAAAGAGTAATCAGAATATAGAAAAAATTACTTGTTATTATAAATATTTAATTTATTCATACAAGATTTACATTTTATTTTTTAGTAGATTGGTAACATGATATATTTAATGTTATTATTTTGGATTCTTAATTGTAAATATGCAAAAATACAACAGATTCTTCTTTGTTTATCTCATATTTTAACTTATTGAATTAATTTGCTCCTTAGAGTAGTTTCATAGTTGATACCTTTCAACTTTCTAGAAAAAAAAATGGTGTCATCTTCAAATAGACAGTTTTAAATAGACATGTCTTATTAGGATGCTTTTAAAGTTTTTCATTTTAAATAACCGTAGTTAAACTCTCTAGCACAGTACAAAGTCAAAGCAGAAATAGCCTTGACTGAAAGGATGAGATCTTCTGCCTTTCACTGTGAGATGTCAGTTTGAGCTGCTGTGTAGCAGCTCTTTATTGATGGACGGAACTGCCTGCTGCCTTTGGCTACTGCACCATCCTCATCATAAAGATGCTTACGATATTGCCAAATGTTTTGTTTTGTTTGTTTGTTTTTTGTTATTGTTGTTGTTTTTAGAGACAGGGTTTCTCTTTGGCTTTGGAGCCTATACTGGAACTAGCTCTTGTAGATTAAGCTGGCCTCAAACTCACAGAGATCCGCCTGCCGCTGCCTCCCAAGTGCAGGGATCAAAGGTGTGCGCCACCACTGCCTGGCAAAGGATTTTCTTTTCTAGTGAAATGATCATGTTTTAGCAAATTATATTAACAGTGTATATTATATTGCCTTCACTTAGAATTAACATATATAAGGTTTAGATTTTATGTTTAATTTTAATCAAATTTTAATAGGCATTATATAATCACTCTTTGTCTTCTATATCGTTCATTTAAAGACTCTATTCTTTTAGTCTTCCTTTATGGATAAAGTAGCATATCATTTTACTATTATTATGGTTTTGTCTTACTTAGTTTTTTAGAAACTTGATTATAATGGTATCTTGGCATTTATTTGCAGCTGTTCTGTTTAAATTTTGCTGAGTAGCTTTGGTTTGTCTATTTTGTTCACTAAAAATGTGGAATTTTAAATCATTTTTATTCAATATGTTTTCAGTTTCATTTTTTTTCTCTTCTACTTCTGAGACTTTCATAGCACATTTTAAATTACTTGTTATTGTACGACAAATTTTGTTTTCTCATTCTATTATTTTTCTGTCATTCAAATTAAGCAAATTATATTGATCTTTGCCAACTATTCTGCATTTATCTTTGTTGTCTCCTTTCTGCCCTAGACTTTATACAATACATTTTTTTTATGTTTGGCATTTTCCTGTTCTCTTACTTTCTTTTATTAACAAGTTCTATTTCTTCCTCGAAATTCAGTATTTCTTCATTGGTATCTTAGATTTGGTGTATGATTTTAAGAATATATTGTAAGTGTATTGATTGCTAAATAATTTTACCATTGAAATAATTAGGTTAACTTCACAGTATTAGGCTAAGTTATTAGACACTGCTTGAATTTTCAAGATTATACAAATATTGTGCAATATGCCCTACAAACTAATTTTAAATATATAATATGTGTGTGTTTATAATGTTATAATATGAATATTTTCATCCTAATTTAAAGTTCTAAGTTTTTATTTACTCATCATTTGACAATATTAAGAAGTATGACTTTCAGGGGTAACCAAAATACAAAGAAATTCTTTCACCAATCAATTAAACTGTTTCCCTTATTAAGAGAGCTCATATTCTAAATGAACACATTTCAGGGTGCTTCCCAGCCTCCTTTCATGGGAAGACACAGAGAGTAGTTGCCTCTGTTGAGATGTGCTTTAGTTGGATCCTCCATCTATCTCTTCTTTAGCTTTGGCTTCATGATGAACAATAAATTTCTATTGTTTGTAAGTTATGCTGTCTATGCCATTTTAATAAATGTGATATGATACTATTTCTTTGGTCCTAAACCAAGCATGAGAACCAAAGTACTACCATTTTCTCTTTTATTAAAGTGTAGGTATGGGCTGTACTTACAAAAATGCATTAAATTTATTAGAACAATGTAGATTAACAGTTAGAAGGATGTTATTCCCTTCTTTTATTACCTTTAACAACAGAAACTAGAATATACACCCATTTTAGAAAAATAAAATCAATAGCTACTATTTAAAATATCTTTATATATATACTTTAAGGACTTTCTAATGAGTTTTAGATAATATCTCTTTTATATGCCCCATTTTGCCTGTCCTTGCTTGTGTATTTCATAAGGACATGAACTTTCTTATCTAATTTCATATCTTAACATTTAGGATAGTGTAAGAGTAGATATTAGCTATTTTACCAGAGACTGATATTTTCCATATTGACCTCTTCTGTCAGAGGCAGTAATGGCTATTTTAATGGGCTCAATTTAATTTCAGGTTCTCAACATCTATTCAAAGAAATATATTGCTGAAAATTCATTGATAATAAACTGAAATGTTTTTTGAAAGATAAATATTCTCTGTTACTTTGAAGAACATGGAATAAACATCACATGTGTAATTATTCACTACAAAATCAGGATGTCATTTTGGTAGTTATTGGTACCATTATATTTCATACTCAAGATTTATAACTAAATTTTGTGTTTTAAAAAAGTCAGTGTTTATATAGAAAAAGCAGTCCATATGCCACTATGATGTATCTGATATTTAACTCCATATCCTTCATGAAAGGGAATTATAAAAATCAGCATAACAGTAGTGCCTTTGCATCTCCAAAGACTAATGTAAGCATTGCTGCTGTGAATCCCCATTGTGAAGACCATCATTTAATTAAATCACTATTTAAACACCAGAACAAAGACACATGGAACATTATCATATGTTATAAGAATGAAAAAAATGTAAATGTGAAGGAAACCTGCAGAGCGTCATAAGATTATGTGAAGAGAAGTTGGGAAGGCAAGATATGTCTCTCACCAAGAGGAGGGTCTTCATTTATGTCTCTAAATTAGTTCCCTGGATTTCTCAACAAATTTCTAAATCAACTCACCGAGCTACCAGATTTTCTTAGCATTTGTCTTAGTTAGGGTTTTTATTGTTGTGAAAAGAAACCATGACCATGGCAACTCTTACAAGGAAAACACTTAATTGAGGGTATTCACTTACAGTTACAGAGATTTAGTCTATTTTTGCCATAGGCCTGGGGAGCATGATGGTGTGCAGGCAGATGTGGTGTTGGCATCATCTTGTCTCGAAGGCAACAGGAAGTCACATGAGACACTGGGAAGTATCCTGAGTATAGGAAACCTTAAAGTCCACTCCTACAGTGATACATCCTCCAACAAGGCCAAACCCACTCCAAGGAAACCACACCTCCTAATGGTGTCCCTATGATAGTATGGGGCCAATTACAGCCAAACTACCAAAGGATGTAATCTTCCTACAGTCACATTTGGAATTGCCCTAGAATGTACTGTATGTTCACATTTTAATACACATACATGGGACTTTGGGAGATCACCTTTTCAGAAACTCTTAACAAGAAAGTTTATATCACTATTTTCATAGACTGAGTTTTTCTTAGCCAATTTTTTAGGATATCTTGACTGTCATGCAAAATTTCAATACAGACCATGTAAATGCTAAGGTTTGTGAATATAAATGTAAGATGCAGTAATTTTATAAGCATCTTATAAAATATAAAATGACTTGAATGAGGATTTATCTCATGTTCATCTCTACAGCATTAGATTACTGTTGGAGCTGCATATGAAGAGTCTGGTAAATGGTCCTCTCTCAAGTCATAAATTGGGAGACCATGGTGGAATACAGAGAATGGCATCATGAAGGCCTTTGGCATTAGGGAACCACTGCACCAAGCTTCCTTTCCAACTTAATAGATATTATGTTAGTTACTTTTTGTTCCTTTGTTAAAAGCCACAGCCAAAAGCCAATTCTAGTAGAAAGGGTTTATTTTGACTTACGGAGTGATAAAAGTCCACCATAGAAGGATGCATGGCACCAAGTGGCAGGCATAGCAGCAGAAACAGGATGCTGAGAGATGAATTTGCTTCCGCAAGGAAGAAGCAAGGACTCAACTGGAAGTGGGGTGAGGCTTTAACCCTCAAGGCCAATTCCCTGTAACAAACTTTCTCTATCAAGCCTCTCCCTCCCAAAGGAACCAGAGTTTCTCCAAACACCACCAACTGGGGCCTAGTGTCCAAATATGGGAGCCTATGGAGGATATTTTTTATTCAAACCTCCACAGATGCTCTGAAGTTACATGAGCTATAATTCTTTACATTAACACAAATATAATTTAAATTTCAAATGAATGGATAGAAGGGATGACATAACTGAAGACAACCAGAAATTCAGTTGTGGAAATCCACCTATTTCTCTTTCTTCTTTCTGCTTTGATTTGACTTTTTTTTTTATTTATTTCTGGAACCAATATCCTCAAGGATTTTAGATATCACATCTATATACCATATTATTTAAAACCAAGGAAATGCCTTTTTTCTACAACTCCTAAATGATCTTTTGACCTTCAAGTGCATCAGTAGTTCAATTCTGTCCTCTTTCCAGTGTTCTCCTCTCTCCAATGGCCTCTGACCCCCTACTTCTCTATCCAGGCTCCTTCTACATCCTTAAATCATTGCTTGGTCACATGACTTATTTGTAACAGTAATGTCTTAGCAAAGTAAACAAACGCAACATGCTGCCAATTTCTTTAGGCTGCTTCGGAGTTCACTAAGAAGACACAAGCAGTCTAGTGAGTATTTGAATGCGCCATTCTAACAAGGGCTGTAGTAGCCTGGCAAGTGGCTGATTAGCATACTGTAGAAGAGGCAGCATTCCTCCCAATAGATGTTGGAATTTGTTTTAAAATGGATCGGTCTACTGGTGAACTATGATATACATGACTGAGTTCTAAGGTGTTTTATTCACAGCTTTGTGACAAAAGGATGATACAACTGTACTGAGGGCAGGTGCCTAAGGCTAAGTCCTGAATGATCACATGTAGGACACTAAAACTGGACCTAAGCTAAGAGAGGCATCGTGACATAAGATCAGAAATAAACAATATGTTAATGAGGACAGAAAGACTGCTTGTCAGTAAACACTATGTTAATGAAAATGGAGTCTGCTTTAGAATAAATGAAAATGAGAGCTAACTTCTGTTTTGCAATAATACTGTTTTTGTGAGGTGGATGATTTATGTGAAATGGTTACACTAAAAAGATTTATGTTTTTTAGAAACTTATTATTAAGTTTTTAAAGTTATAAATGCAAGGAAATAAGTTTAGATTTCATTTACAAATTCATGATCCTATCTATAAATCTAAGAAATTTTAAGTATGACTTTCAAAGGATTTTACTGCTTATTAAATAAATCTTTTTAAATGTTTTAAATATCATTTATATATTTGATATGCTTGATTTTTCTATGTAATTTGATAATCTCAATAACAAATAAGAACTCCCAAGAATGTAATTGATTAATAGAAAGGTAAACATTAGAGAAGTATAGAGTAAATTTTAATTTATCTTCAAATGCACTACTATTATTTGCAAAATCATAGTAAATTATTTAGTCAATTTACCTTAAAATTATATGATGGGTGTTATTGGTTGACTACATTTGGAATTAAGTAAACCCCAAAAAACTGGGCACTCCAGTGCAAGATTTTTATTTCTTTTAATTAAATCGTTTGAAGTGGGAAGACCCAATTCAAAGTTGCATCTTTGAGGTGGGAAGATAAGCCTTTAATTTAGATCTTTTAAGGTGGGAAATTCCACCTTTAATCTGGACAACACCTTCTACTGGCAACCTATATGAAGGTCAAGAAAGGTCATCTTTGCCTGCTTACTCTTGCTCTTGCTAGCAAGTCAATTCTTCACTGAAATTAGAGGCTACTTTTTTGAGATTCCAGTATATACTGAAAAGCAACTTAGAATCCTGTTGTTTAGCATTCAATACAGTGCCTGTACCTTAAGCAACTGCTGTCCTAACTGGCAACTGTAACTCCACAGCTACCAGCAGTAGTTTGGCCACCTGCATCTCAGCCAACCAGGAATTCTGTTCCCTCAAGCACAAGCTCTATCAAGGCCACTAAATAAAACTTGATTTTAAGTCTCTATCCTTCTACAGAACTCAGGATTCAGAGGTTGAGGTGAAATCCTGCTCATTCAGAGAGGCTCAGCAGTAAGCTAACCTCTCCTTACTTACTCTCCAAAGAGGGGCCCATCCTTCTGCTTAGCCCCTGCTAAAAAACCCTCCCTACCACTTCCTGTCAGCTAGTTTCTAAGTAAGCCTTTGAACCCCAGATTAATTTTATTTAAACAAACGAATGTAATACATCCTCGCATCATTAACAAAGGCAACAGAAACAAATGTAACACACCTTTACACAGTCAAAATAATCTGCAAAATATCTAGCCTTGTGGACTGAACCATAAGATTCTCCAATGTTAGACAGCCATTGTTGGATCAACTGGACCACAGCTTGCTAACCATGTTATGATGTTGTGGAGAACCCCAGCCATAAAAGAAGCTTCATTACCAATTCTAACTGTAAATTTGCTGCTCATATGAATCATAATATAAAAATCTTTGTTTTATGATGATTTGGTGACATTTGACTCCATAAGGATCACAGTCCACAGGCTGAGAATCACTACTTTAGAGACCTCTGACTTAGTTGATGCAAAATAATACAAATTATACTATATTATTCAAATTGTAATCTTACTAAGTTATTTTTCCTTAATTTTATATGTAAGCCACAAGGTAGGTCTGGGCAGTCATACGGTGGTAATGATAACACTGTTCCTTAAGAGAGGGCTTTGAGGCATGAAAGCCAGTTGTGGAAGACCAAAGTCACAGCCCAGGCTACTGCCTGCCTTATTCTGAGTTTATTTCAGAGATTAAGTTTAAATTCTTGACCGTGTTGCAGCAAAGAATTTCAAGACAATCAAGGCTAAAGCTATGTTGGAGTTTGCTAAGAAGAGATTTTAGCATAGTTTTAAGCACAGCATTAATAAAAAAGATATTTAAAGAAATGACAGCACAC